>JAVSBS010010660.1:0-48980 GCA_033124195.1 Coracias cyanogaster
CCCTCCGGCCCGGCCAGCCCCCGCGGCGGCCCGGGGAACCGAGCCGAGCCGAGCCTCTGCCCCCCTGGCCCGGCCAGCCCTGCCCCGCCCCGCCCCGGCCGGGCCGCCCGGCGGGCGGAAGATGCTGCGCACCGGGGACCGGTAGTACTATGATTTGGTATGTGGCCGCTTTGGTAGCAAGTGTGCTCGGCGCCCGCGGGCTGCCCGTGCAAGGTGAGTGGGGGGCCGCGGGCCGTTCTCCTCCGGGATGCTCTAAGGTTGGGGTCGGGGGGGATCCGCTGGGCTCGGCGGGGCCGGTTCTGCATCACCCCCCCCCCCCGCTCCGCACCACCCGCCATGTACCGGCTGCGGCGGGGGGTGGTGTCCGTGCCCCGGGCTGGGATGCACCCACCGTTCCGGGGAGCATACAGCCGGAAAGGGGCGAGAGCACGTCCCGGAGCTTTGTCCCGGGAGGGGTCTGGGGGAGCACGCCCCGGGGGTGCGGCGCGCTGCGGGGTTTGCGTCCTCTCCGGTACCGGTGCGGGGTAGGGGGGGGGGAAGCTGAACGCTGCCCGTGTCCCCGGGCGCCTCTGCTGCTGCTGCAGCATCTTGATTCCCCGGTGCCGGGGCGGGGAGGGGGGGGGTGGGAAGCTGGGAGCGCCCGGCGCATCCTCCCCGGGAGCTCAGCGGGATTTTGCGGTGACCTCCCGGAGGGCAGCGGCGGCGGGTCGGGAAGTTGAGGAGGCGGGAGCTGGTGTGCGGCGGGTCCGGTCTCCCTGCCCGGCTCCCCGCTCGGCGGCTGGGCAGCTCCCGCTGGGAGAAGGCAGCCGGGGGGCGAGTCCTTACCGGGGGCGAGGCGGGCGCCGGGGCCGGAGCGCAGGCAGGGGACGGACAAGGGCTTCCCGTCCCCCCGTTTCTTCCCGTCCCCCCGTTTCTTCCCGTCCCCCCGTTTCTTCCGCAGCCGGGCAGCGGCTCCAGGGGAGGCAGGCGGCGTTTGCCCTTCCCTGCAAGGGTAGCCCGGCCGGGCAAGGAGAAATGCGAAAGGGCTTCGGTGTTCTCCCCCCCCCCCCCAGCGCCGTGACCGTGCCCGGGGGCTCCTGGCTGCGGGTTTGGGGGTGACTTTGCCCACCCCCCCTGCTCGGGAGAGGCTGCTCTCCTTCCCCCCCCACCCCCCGGCACTGCAGGCTGGCTGCTGCACCGGGGTAAACTGAGGCACAGGGTTGTCCAAGGTCAGGAGGGAGACAGCGGCGGAGAATAACCCTGATTTTCCTGCTCGGGCTGCTTTTCCTTCAGCTGCCAGCCCCCTCCTTCCCCCCCCGCCCCCAGCCATCCCTGCAGGGAGAAGGGGAGCTGCCTGTCACTGGTGCAGCACCATCTCCCATCCCTGCCGCCGGTACCTCACCGGGCACGGTGGGTCCCTACCCCCCGGTGGGTCCCTACCCAGGATGGGACCCAGGAGCTGTGCCCTGGGTGTCACCGAGCCCTGCCCATGGGGATGCGGTGGCTGCCGGCAGCGAGTGATGCCTGGCTGGCAGCCACCGCGGCTGGGGGGGATCACGGCCCGGGGGGGGGGGGGGGGGGGGGTAGGGGGGCACCTCGGCAGGTACCGGGATGCCGCAGCCCCCGTTCCGCATCACAGTGCTCCTTGAGCCTGTGGGGTCACATCTGCACCCTGCCACAGTCCCTTGGCATCCCTGCCTGGCAGCTGGCTCTTTGGAGATGCAGGGGGAGGGGGGTGTCAGGATGAGGCCCCCCCCTTGCTGCTGAGCAGCGTCCGGCTGCTGCCTGCCTGAAACGCATCCTGCGGCGTGGCGAGGTGGTGGTTTGCAGCAGTGCTTTGTAGAGGGATCCTCTTGGAGAGGATCAGAGGATCAGGTCTTGGAGAGGAGCAGCGCGGTGCGTTCAGCGCCTGGGAACTTGGAAATACCCTGGAGCCGCTCGGATGGAGCTCGGGAACTGGTGCCAGGGTGGGTGGGTGCTGGGGACCCCCGGGTGCGGGGGTGCCGCACGCGTACGGGGCGGCGCGTACGTGATGAATGAGCGTGCCGTGAGTAGTGCGTGGGTGGGCGGCGGGCGCTGCGGGAGGGCTGCGTGGGGACGGGGAGCCTGCGGGATGCACCCCAGCACCGTCCCCTCCTCGTGGGGGGCTGTCACCCCACATCACTTGGGGATGGGGCTTCGGAGCAGGGCTGGGGCTTGCCATGTGCCGATGCCCTTGTCTTTCCTCTAGCCGTGGCCTTCCTCCCACACCGCCACCTCCTCACCGAGCCGGGATGCAGCGGTGCTGGCCCTGGGCAGCTCTCTTGCCTGGCCTGGCTCTCTGAGGGCTTTCCAGGCGTTAATCGGCTCAGAGAGGGAAGGAGGGCGCGTTATCCCCTCTTATAGCATGGGGGAGGAGAACCAGGACGTGACCGCACTGGGAGTGGGTGTTGGAGGAGGGATCCGGCCTCCTGGCATTCCCGGCGGTGCCGTGACGCCGAGGGGCTTTTCCTCATTCACCCACAAGAGTGATGCAGCATCGCATGAGGATGCTCATGGATCTGGCAGGTGCGGTACGCGGATGGAGGATTTGGCTTCGCCAACCATGGGTGAGGGCTCCCGTTGAAGAGGTTCTCCCCCGACACCGCGGCAGGTGATGCTCACGGCGTTGACCTTGGCTGGTCAGAATGGCTCGCCATGGCGGTGCCGGTGCTGCCTCCCTGACTTGTTCCCGGCGCAGAGCTGTTGCATGTGAGGGCTGGAGCCTCTTCACCTCTGGAAGGGTCTGGACCAGCGGCCACCGCCTTTGGCACATGCGGCTTTGGCCCCACTCTCCTCTGGCATGGGGATGGTTTGGCACCAGGAGCGGCCAAGGGGGTTGGCCCAGCTCCCATTTCCATCCTTCCCTGGAGGATTTCTGCTCCTCTGGACCTGTTGGATGGGAGCGTTCAGGCAGGGAGGGACGCGTGCGTCTCGGTCGTTGACTTGGCTTGCCGGAGGGTTTTTGCCGTAATCGTTTCCTGGCTCGGTTGCCTTTTGACTTGGAAGATGCAGCTTCACTGGTGATGGGGTGAACCCTCCAAGTTCCTCTCTGGAGCTGCGGCAGGATGGATTTAGCTCCCATTCACCTCCCGTCCTCTGTCTTGGAGGTCATTGGCTTCAGGCTGGAAGAGAAGCCCTGCAGATGGGCGAGCAGCAGGTCCAGCCCTGTGCCGATGGAGGACTCCTTCCCTCTCCCTTCCCCTGCGGTAGGCATCTCCCAAGCTGGGGGCCCTGAGCGACCAGCTGGCCTTTGGAAAAACAACTCGCTTCCTCCCGCTCCATGCAGGAGAGGCTGGCGTTGGTGGGAGGGCTGCCTGAGCCAGGAACAGCGTGATTCAGGAGCTGCTGGCGGGCAGCTCGGAGCGCTGCCTGCATCCCAGGCACCAGTCGGAGGGCTGTGAAGGCATCTTGGTGGTACATGCTGCTCCTGGGGAGGGCAACGTGGGCAGCCTGCCCATGGGTACTGGCGTGATGTGGGTCTGGTGGGGGGCACAGCACCCCAGCAGTACTCTCTGGGTGCAGGAATCCCCCCTGGGAGCGATTTAGGCTCCAGCCTCCCACCACAGCTGCTCGGAGGAGCTCGCAGGTAGCTGCTGGTTGTTGCTGGGAGATGATGGCTCCTGTGAGGTGGCCGCTGTGCAGCACGTGGGGATACTCTACACTCGGCTGGTGGCCTTTAGAGGGAAGGGATGCCAGGGACACCCAGGTGGGACTGGGGACACTGAGGTGACCACAAGGAAGTAATTTTCTTGCCATCTCTATGCCTCTCTGAGCACTGACCTGCACTAGCAGGTGTTCTCCTGAGCTGCCACCCAGCCGGGCATGGTCCCACTGGTGTCATCCCAGGGAGCCGGCACCCACTGCTGCGGGCATGCACGCACGCCTTGGGGTGCCAGGGCTGCCTGCCTGCCTGGGGATGGTGTTGGCTGCCCCATGGAACACCCTGTGTCCCCGAGCGTAGGGATTGAAGTCACCATCTTACCCCTCTCCGCTAATCCTGCTCCTCTGCTGGCCCCGTGTGACCTTGAGGCATGTCACTTGACCTGCGTGTTGCCCTCCATCCATCTGGAAAATCGGGTTTAAAATGCAGGAATCGCGTTGAAAGCCCAGATGCTGCTTTCCAGCTGGGGGAGGAGGCGAGGGCTGCGCTCTCGGCCCCAGGGGCTGCTCCTCGATGCTCTCGGGGGGCTGTGGGTACCCCGGGCAGGCAGGGGGGGACCGAGCTTGTGGTGAGAGGGTTCAGCCCCCACTGAGCTACTGGGGAGAGCAGAGAGGTGGGGTGCAGACGGATCTCCTGCCACCCCACACACTGCCTTGGCAGCTTGAGTCCCTGCAGCGGGTGGTCCCCGTCCCCCACCCCGGGCTGTGGTCGCTGCCTGCCTTCTTTCGTGTCGCTGGCTGCCTGCTCTCCTTCCCTGCCGACCTCCATATGCCACGCCGGTGGCCTTGTCCTCAGAGATCCTGCCATATCCCGCCTCCGCTGATGTGAGCGGGATGTGTCAGAGTGGATCTCGTCTCCGCTCGGCAGAGAGGAGAGGTCCACAGGCTTGAGGCCTCGCGCCTGCTCCCTTGGCTGTCCCCGCGGGGTGACAGGGGTGGGGATGAGTGCCTGGCATGGAGGGGGTCAGGATGGGATCCCCTCTGTGACCCCAGGGCGTAGGTGTCCGCTGTGCTGGACAGGGCAGCCTTCCTGGGCGTTATTTCTTTTGGAAACCTGCTCTGCCCTGGTTGCATCTTTCTCCAGAAGCATCTGCATGAAGGGTCCTGCTTCAGTGAGTGCACCCGAGATGCTGGATACCCCCAGCTTCACTGAGTCCCATGTCACCTTAGGTCTCTGCTCTCGGGACAGGAGGAGCTGGATACCCAGACCTGGGCGAGGGTCTCCCCAGCTTCAGCATCGCTGTCTCGGGAGCCCCGCGGCAGCAGCCTTCCCTCCTCTCCCTTTGGGATGCTGTTCAACTCCACCTCCGCATCTTGTATTCTTGCCTCCTGGCACACGGCGTGCTTTTATTTTTCCTGGATCTGCTTGGATGACGAAGCCTGTTGATTACTTGTTTTTCTTTACGAGGCATCCCCCAGCTTCGCGTAAGCTCCCGCACCGAGGGGGGATTTGGGGTCCGTGTCTCCGCTGCGGCTCCCCAGTGGTGACCCTATTTCCAAACCGCACGTTGAGCCTTGAAACCCCCCTGAACTTGGCTGGGAAAAATCAAACAGGTTTAAAAATACCTCGTCTGTTTGCGCTCTGTGTCTTCTGGCGTCTGCAGATTGTTTTCAGGCATTTCCCCACAAATGTGGGGGTGAGAAACACTTCTCTGAATTGAGAGCTGCAGTCTTCATCACTCACGTGCATTCAGCAGCCAGGACTTGGAAGGAAAAACCTGGTCGGGGCTGGGAGCTCAGGGTTAACGGGTTGGGAAGTCAGGGAGACCCAAGGTGGGTCTGTCTGACATCTCCCCGCTGCTTTGCCGCTGTCTCTGGAAGCAGGGACAGGAGGGCACGGGGCCGGTGGTGGGGCGGGTGGCAGCTGGGCAGAGCTGGGGGCCGGTTAGCCGCCGTGGCTGCCAGTTGGCCGTGCGTGTGGGGAGGTGATGCTCAGCCGTGCGTGCAGTTCCCCACCGGCCGTACGATCAGACACCGGCGCTGCGAGCTGCCGGGGCTGACCTATTTTCCTGACACCCGAGTGGCCCTGGCCAGGCGTGGGTCCGGCAGAGCGGCCGCCTCATCCCTTCCCCGGGGATGTCACCCACTGGTTTCCTGGGGAGCCCGTCAGGATCCCGGTGTGGGGCTGTGAGTGTGGCATCCTGGGGTGTCTCGGTGGCCTCTCGGGCATTGTGCTTCTCCAGCTGGGCAAGCATCAGCATCCTAGGCTCTGTTTGCTGTTGAGGAGCTAAAAACCAAGATCCCACCTTGGTACCCCAGCAGCTGGTGGGCAGGGGCAAATGGGGGGCTCAGTGAGGGGCTTGGGTGCTGCCCACTCCATCTTCTGCTGCTGGTGGAAAGCAGGATGGTCCCTTTGAAGGTGGCAAGGTGCTGGGGACCCTCTTGCTCGGGCAAGGCAGCTGGAGAAGCGCATGTCCTTGGATGCTCTTGAGCAGCATGTGACAGCCGCTGTCCCCGATCGGTGCAGGGGGGCTGTGGGCCGGGAGGGGGGTTCCCAGCCCAGCCCCGCAGCGCAGCTCCCCCTGAGATGGGCACAGCAGGGTTGGGATGGGTCCTGAGAGCTCTTTGCTGGGGTGGCAGGGGAGGGCTGACACCATCCCTGCTGACAGGGTGCAAATGCTTGAGCTCATCCGCGATGCAGCGATAACGAGAGGTGCGAGAGTGTCATCAGGGGGGTGCAAAAACTGGGGGGGCGGGAGAGGGAGGTGTGTGCATGCATATATAGCACACGTGTGCATGCATATAGCACGTGTGTGCACAGCAATCCCCTTGCCTGGATGGGTCTGGGCAGGTCCGTGGCCCTGCGGGACCCCCTAAGCGAGGCTGGGTGCCTGCAGCGGGCGTGCGAGGCAGGGTCTGCTCCTTGCAGGTGCCTCACACGCTTTGCACCCCAGCATCGCTGCCACCGGCCAGCCCTCCCGGTTAAACAGCGGCCATCCAGATGCCTGGCAGGCCATCGGGCTGGGCTTCTCTGCATCGATGCACCTTGCAGTGGGTCTCGGCTCTGCCCGGTGCCCTGGCTGTGGGGGCATTCGGCCGGGGAGCCCATGGGGTGGTGAGGAACAGGCCTCTCGCCGGTACGCGCTTGTGCCAGAGCCAAAAATAGCCAGTGATGCTCGGCTCCCGTGGCGGGGAAGCGGTGATGTCACTCGCCGCCAATCACCGGCAGCCCCGAGGAGCAGCGCGGAGGAGTGGGAACGTGCTTCCCCGAGCATCCCTCCCCGAGCATCCCTCCGGGAGCAGGTGGTGGCCGCGTGTGCCAGGGAAAAGGGGGGGCCCTTCCTTGATGGGAAAGGAAACATCAGCCTGCAGTTTTGGGGACCCCCCCCTTTGGCTTCCCCCAGCTCTGGGGTTTTCCTCTCCCTTTCTGCAAGCCCTGCTGAGGATGCAGCTTTGCTGCTGACGGCGAGAGCAGGATGACGACAGGCTGCAGCTGAGCAGGGAGGCACAGCCAGGGTGGAGCACAGCCTGAGCTGGAGGCTCAGACCAAAGCCGTGTTTAATTGCGGGGACCGGGCGGGAGGAGCAAGGTGCCAGACTCGATGTGCAGGTCGCAAGCGGGTTTCAGGCCTGGGGCTCCTGAGGACGCCCAGGGGAGGATGGGCAGGCTGGACTGGAGCATCCCTGCTCCATGAGCTCAGCCTGCCCTGGGAGAGCTGGATCCCCACGCTGGGCACCAGAGCTGTGGGTCGGTGGTCCCTGCGTGCTCGATCCCTCTTGATGGAGGATGCAGGGGCACAGGCGAGGCTGTAAAAGCCTTTTTCCCTGCTGCAGGGATGCAGGGCAGCCCTGATAGTGATGCTAGATGAGGAGCAGTGCTGGGCGTGCGCCGTGCACCTCTTCTGCTGAGAGCAGGGGTCCCCAAAACCCCCGTGGGGTCACTGGACGCCACCAGTGCCCCAGTGCAGAGAGTGGAAAGACATCCTGGAGCAGTAGGTGCTGGTGGCCACTGTCCTGAGTCCTGTAGTAGCCTGGGGGCTGCGTGGAGTGGCTTGGGGAACCCTCCTTGGTTTTGGGATGGGGGAGACTCAGGGGCTGCCCTTGGTAGAGCCAGGCAGCTGGTGATGGGCATCGCGTCCACTGTGGCCCTCCCAGGGGTTGCAGTCCTCTGGCTGATGCCAATGCTGGGGTCTGGTGGTGGGATTAGCCAGTGTTTCTTCCTTCGCCCCCTCACAGGTGCCCTTGGCTCAAGGGAGGAGCCCGAGTTCGTGACCGCTCGCGCTGGCGAGAGCGTGATCCTGGGATGCGATGTGATCCACCCGCTCACGGGGCAGCCCCCTCCCTATGTCGTGGAGTGGTTCAAGTTCGGCGTCCCCATCCCCATCTTCATCAAGTTTGGGTTTTACCCTCCTCATGTCGACCCGGAGTATGCCGGTGAGTCCCGGGGGGGCACAGGGGCACGAGGGGGACGTGCCAGGTCCTGGCTGTGGGTCCCTGGGACGCGCGGCTCCGCTCCATCCGCTTCTCCATCGGAAACCGCACGGGCTCTGCCTCTCGTTGCTCGCTTTCCACCCAGTTGGTTTTAATTAAGCAGCAGCACTAGGAAGCCAGCTGGGCTGCGTGGGACGGGAGCAAGCGAGGCAGAGAAACCCAGGGTGACGCGTGGTGGTGGCAGCGGCGGCTGCTGCCGCTGTTCCCCGGAGCAGCTGTGAGCTTGGGGGGGGATGCTGGGATGCTGAGGGGATGGAGCCGGGGCCATGTGCCGGGCGGAGGTGGCGGGTTGGAGCTGCAGAGCCCATGTGGCCGCCTGCCAATGTGCCACCTGCCCCATGTAGCCAGTAGCTTCTGGTGGGGTGTCAGCGCTGGGGACCAGCCCCAAGTGGGCTGCCATGGTGGGACAGGCCCATTTCTATAGGCCATTTCCTGGGTCTTATCCTGCTTCCAGGCTCTGCAAGGCCCAAATTGCCCCCTGGGACATCCCGTGGAAGGGAGGATGCCAGACCCGAGCCCTGCCTAACTCACCTCATACTTGAGCGGTGCCAAGCCCAGTAGCCGCTGGGCTGGGATGGAGGTTCAGGCAGCCTTGCTGCTGGTCCAGTTTCCAGGGCTATGCACAGGGTCAGCCCAGGGCCACTCTCTTTTGGGAGGCTCCCAGGCCAGGGAAAGGCTTTGGGATGCGCCTGCTCGCTGGCTGTACCACCGCCAGCCCCCGGCTGGGAGCAGAAGGCCGGTGTCGCTGCGGGCAGACGCCGCTCGAGGCACCTTGCCTAGCCATGGCAGCTTGCTCGGCTTGCTCTGCCTTCCCCAGATGGGCGAGTGCGTTGCCAGCCGGCAGCACTGTGCTGTGAAGTGCCCCCAAACTGGGGATCGTGGGGCTCTGTCTGGCCCCAAAGCTGCTGCAGCTTGGTGCCTGCACTGGGCTGGGGTGTCCCCAACGGCGATGCTCTGGGGGGGCTGGTTCGGTGCTGGGGGTCACCAAACCGACGGCTGTGCTCTCCCCGCAGGTCGGGCCAGTCTGCACGACAAAGCCTCGCTGCGCATTGAGCAGGTCCGCTCCGAGGACCAGGGCTGGTACGAGTGCAAAGTGCTCATGCTGGACCAGCAGTACGACACCTTCCACAACGGCAGCTGGGTCCACCTCACGGTCAACGGTGAGCCGGGTGTGGTGGGGATGGCACCGGCATCGCCGCAGGGTTGTGTGCAGGGCCCAGACAGGTTCTCCTTTGATTTCTGAGGGACGCTGGACCACGATGGTGGCTGCGCCTTGCAGACAAGGCGAGCCCGAAGCCATCCAGGCTGACTGCTCCAGCCGGGGCGTGACTTGAAAAGGGAGAAACTTTTATTAGAGATCCTGCAGTTTAATTATGCGGAGCTTGTTTAAAGGAGAGACATCAAGAAACGGGGCTGGGAAACGAATCTCCCCTTAACAAACAGATCAGAAAATCAAATCTTTGTTTTCTTGAAATTCAAATTTACTCAAATTACTTTTTCATTTTATTAAGGCTGCGTATTAAACTAATTAGCAAATTGTCGTTCTCCGCATCATAAGAGGTCTTTATTTTTAGCCCAGCAGCAGGGCTGTGCCGCTCCCGCTGCAGCGGGGTGGCTGGAGAGGAGATGTGGGCACTGGCAGCTTCTTGCTGGTCTTGCCTGACCTTGAGCAATTAATTGAACCTTTCGGGGGGACGGCTGGGCTGCGGCACGGCGCAGAGCCACCTAATTGAGCCCAATTAGCGAGAGGGAGCTTTGCGAGCGGGGCAGTGCGGCACACCGGCCCTGTCCTTACCGCTGCCTCCTTTCTCCTGCTCTCCTGCCCTCCTGCCTGCTAACGAGCTCAGAGGCTTGGGAAGGAGGGTGAGAGGAGGAGGATGGTACCTGCTTCATCTCCATCCTGCAAACCGCCCGCCCAAGGGGCTGGAAATGGCCATTGGCACCCCAGGTGCCCCGTCCCGCCCCAAGCTCAACCCCCTTTGCTAAATGGGGTACTTTTGGGGTTTTATGCAGCACGGGGCACGCCGGGGCTTAATAACAAAATAACCGTAATCTTCCCGGCCCGAGGAATTGCTTTCAAGGGGAAGGCTGTGGCTTTCCCCCAGCACATTACAACACTTAATTTTCTGAGGGGAAAATAAAAATCTTTTGGGGCGAAACAAAATATAATTCTTTTTTTCCCCGAGCAGGTTAAATTGCCAACCTGTCTTCCTCAAAAGTGGGCTTTAACAACTGCCAGTAATTAGGGGCGGGCTGTAATCCTGCCAGCCTCTTTAATCAGGAAGGAGCCTTTCGATCTGCACTGCGGTGTTTTCCCATGTTTTGACAATAGCAAGTTAATGTGCAGCTGCGGGGGGACACACACACACATGGTGCCGTGCCCTGGAACTGCTGGGGAGGAGAGGGGACGGGGCTGGGGTGCTTTGTGGCGTGGAGGGGATGCCCTCGGTGGGTGTCCCTGGGGACAGCCCCTGTGACAGCTGCTGTGGTCCCCACGGGTGGTCCCAGCCCTGTCGCGGGGATGTGCGGCATGTCCCCTGTTTGCAGCAAACCCCCCCTCCAGACCCACAGCGGGTGACATGGGGGGGTCACCGTGGTCTCCCCTGCCCCACAGCTCCCCCCACCTTCACCGAGACACCGCCGCAGTACGTAGAGGCGAAGGAAGGCAGCAGCGTCACCTTGACCTGCATGGCGTTTGGGAACCCCAAGCCCATCGTCACCTGGCTGAGAGAGGGAGAACTTTTGGGTGCCAATGGCAAGTACCAGGTAGGTGGGTGCCAGGCGCTGCCGTGGGTACTAGAGCATCCCCGAGGTAGGGATGCTCTCTATGGGATTGTGGTGGTGGCACCTCTGCCCTGCCTGGAGCCAGATGTGCTTTCTCAGCGCTTCTCCTTGCTGAGATGCCCATTTTACCCCCACCCCTCTCAGCAGCCTCTGCCCTTGGGGGCAGCTGAGACCCCCTCAGGCGTTTAGGACAGCCCCATTCCCTGCTGCTTCCTGGGGACCTGTACCAGGACCTGGAGATACGGAGTGGGGGCTGCAGGCTGGGGATGCTGTGTCTCCAAGCAGGGATGGAGACTGTAGGGCTGGGCAGAGGGGGATTTGGGCAGGGAAGAATTCCACCCCCCTCCACGACCCTCTTTGAATCCCAGAGGCTTCCAGGCAGAGATTCCCCCCTGAGCTGTAATTGGTAAATCAGGCATTAGAATCAGCGCAGGCACTAATGAGAGTAATTAGGAATCATTTGTTACTAATTGAAATAGAAGGATGAGGCAGAATGAGGTGGGGGGGGAAGCCTGGCTGGGAGCAGGGCTGCCTGTGCATGGGGGGGCTGCTACCCTGGGGGTGATGGTTCCTCACCCATCCTTCCTCCACTGTGTCCCTGGGGAGGAATTCGGCTGCCCCTCATGGAGCTGTGAGGTGGCCCCATGGGGAGGGCGGTGGCCGAGCCGAGGTCTCCCCCTTGGACCCCACCCCAGGGCTGGAGCGGGTCCCTCGGGAGCAGGGGATGCTCCGGTGATGCATCCTGCTCCTTGTGAAGCGCTGGTGGTGCCGGAGTGCTTGGCAGGAGAGCGGTTTGGAGCCTGCCGCCTGCCAGCCGCTTCTGCGGGAGATGAATACGTTGTGAGGGTTATTTATTTATTTTAATTTTTTTTTCTTTTGCCTTCCCCTTGGCGTCGAGCGTGTGTTGGTTTATTAATATCCAAAGTCTTGCAGAGCGGGGAAGCCCATTTCTCATCCGCTCCTAAAAGCGCCGGCAGCTCTCTGCCGTGGCAAGTGGGGGGGGATGGATGGAAGTGGGGTGGGTGCTGAGCTGGGAATAAGGGCACATTTCCCCCTCGGGGTCCCTGCCCCTGCTCCAGGGTTGTCCCTTGTCATCCCCAGGTGAGCGACGGGAGCCTGACGGTGCTCTCGGTCAGCCGGGAGGACAGGGGTGCCTACACGTGCCGGGCGTACAGCATCCAGGGCGAGGCCGTGCACACCACGCGCCTGCTCGTTCAAGGTGAGACCCTCCACCCGAGCCCCTCCTCGGCCGTTAGCATCGCCGTGGGTGGAGTTCTGTGGACCCCGGTGCCATCCCGAAGCGACCCGCGAGCCTGTGGGCTAGGCATCGTGCTGGTTTCCCCACGGCTCCGTGTCCCGTTTGTAGGACAGGAGAATCCACTTAATTGGGACATGGCGGTGGCCATGCCGGAGCGGCTGTGCCGAGGAGCAGCTGGGCCCCAGTGGCAGCTCCGTTTTGTTCGGGAAACGGGGAAAAGATTGAGGCTGTCACAAAGCGCCTTGTCAGATAGCGGTGATGCATGGCAGGCCTCCCGCTCCTCCCTCCCTCTTTTATTAAATAAATCTTTAATTAGGTCAACAGCTACCGGCAGAGAGAGGAGCGCAGGGCGTCCTCTGCTCTGCTTTCGCCGTGCCGGCGAGCTTTGGACTCTCGCTGCCAGCTCCTGGCAGTTTGCTGTTTTTCCCTTGGGTGATGCCATCCTGGAAGCTCACTTGGGATGAAGGGAGGCATGAGCTTGTGTGCCCTGGGAGAACCAGAGCTGTGCACCCTCCCCAGACCTGCAGAGATTAGGGAAAAGGGTTGGGAATAACAGGGCCACCATGTTCCTCAAAGTCAGTCCCTGCGCCCCCTGGTCCTGGAGGATGGGGGCCAAGTCTGCCCAAGAGACCCCAGCAGCTCAACCATGCTGTGATGGAGCTGAGCCTGAGCAACCTTTGTGGGGACACCTGTACTGGTGGGGGTGACGCTTTCCTTTGCCTCCTCCAGGGCCTCCCTTCATCGTTTCCCCTCCGGAGAACATCACGGTCAACATCTCCCAGGATGCGCTTTTCACTTGCCAGGCCGAGGCGTATCCTGGGAACCTCACCTACCTGTGGTACTGGGAGGAGGAGAACGTCTACTTCAAGAAGTGAGTTTGCAGCTGGCAGGTTGAAGTGGCCTCCTCCTCCTGCTCCCAGATCGTGCAGGGGCCGCCAGCGGGGTGGGCATTGTCCCCAGGTTCTCTGCAATCCTCCTCTCTTCTCTTACAGCGACCTGAAGTTGAGGGTGCGGATCCTGATCGACGGGACGCTGATCATATTCCGTGTCAAGCCAGAGGATGCTGGGAAATACACCTGTATCCCCAGCAACAGCCTGGGCCGCTCACCATCCGCCTCTGCCTACCTGACAGTGCAGTGTGAGTGCGGGCAGCGGGTCTTGAGGGGTGGGGCTGGGCTGGATGCTACCACAGAGACCATCCATGATACGAGGAAGCTCAGGTTGATGTGACAGCAGCCTTTGGATGGGCACTCAGCCATCCTTGACAGAAGGCTGAGAACATCCCACGTGTGCTTGTAGGAGACAGGCAACAAGAACGCAAATGGCCTGAGCATCGTGGGTAGCACCACTCAGCTGGGACCGGTGTCCACCTTTGGTACCAGCAGTTTTTGACTATGTGGGAGTCAAGGGTTAGGGCTCGGCTGGCCACTAGACAAGCCCAGGAGCCTTTAGATCAAACCAGGACAGTGGGCATCTTCCATCTGTCCTCACCAGCTGCGTTGTGTCGGGCAGGGAAGCACCAGATCAGGGCTCTCACTCTCAGCTACCTGCTTGTATTTTTTGCTCTGTATTATGGGGGCTTGTTCCCTTGGCGTGGTTTTTCTGTCAGCTCGGTAGCTTTGCGTGTCATATTTTTCAGGCGGTAACTGATCTAAACAAGCGGAGGAGAAGGGGCTGTTGCTTCCCACGCCTCTTCTCCCCGGGCAGTAATGGGTAGTGTGCCACGGGCGTCCCGTGGCATTCGACAGTAATGGCCTCAATTGCTGCCCTCACAATTGCGATATTGCTGTGCTGTAAGAGGCGGCAGTGGCTTTATTTGACGTTATAATGAAAGGCAGGCTTGAAAGTGGGCTCGCGACTTGGGTTTTGAAGACTGCCGTAGAGCTGCCGCCTGGAGCCTCGGTGCTGGTTACTGGGAAGCCCCACGCCACTGGGGAGAAGGGCTGGGAGGTCCGATGGTTTCCCTGCGGGGATGGATGGCGGGGCAGGGATGGTGTGACTGGTGCTGTGCCCAGGCAGAGGGATGATTCGGGGCTTGGCTGTGCCCGGCTGGGCGGCTCTTGGGAAAGCCTGCAGCCTGAGGCCATTAAATCTGCCCTGCCGCTAATCCAGGGCTGCTGGTCAAGGCTGACAGCTGTTAAAAATAGCTCGAACAGCAGGAAAAATGGTGTTTGGACAATCTGCCGTTCAGATAGGCCTGCGCAAGGAGGGGGTGCTTGGCTTTTTGTGCTGCGAGTCCCTTTCCTCCGGAGCAAACCCTCTCGTCTGTATGGGCTGATATCTTGGGAGGGAGGCTTCCCACCCTCGGACGGGGACACGGCTCTGGGTCATTAGCGAGCTGGGCTGGCCCCCAGCCAGTGACCTAGTAGTGAAAGGCTCGATCCCATTACCCTCTCCCACGCCGCTGGAGCCCTTGATTACATTTTCTAAGAGGTGGAGTTGGGCGGAAGGGGGGTAAAGCCTGGCTCCATATGCAGCGCTTGGCAATCTGGGTTACGGTGCCATTGCCGGGGCGTGCGGTTCCGGGAGCGGCTGGGGCGGTGCGCTTCGGCAGGGAGGGAGCAGAGCTCCCAAACTCGGTCGCTTTTGCCCCAAGAAAGCAATAAGGAGGAGGGCACCTCTGCATCCTCCATCCCTTCCTCCTAAATGCCTTATTTTTACCCCCAGCCTTGTGTTTTTTGCGTCGGCAGCACCGGGATGCTGCACCCCAACCAAACGCGTTCATCCCTTAATGCAGCGTAAGCCCCGTCAGGATTTTCCCATAACCTCGCGCTGCCGGTGTCTAGACGAGATTGTAGAAATACTCGCTCTTCTTATTAAAAGTAACTTTTTTTTTTTTTCTTCCCCCAAAAAGCTTCTTATTAAAGAAAGTCTAGATTCTTTCCAACCCACTCGCACTTAATTAAAAAGCTCTTAGAAGCACTGTTAATGACAGATTCTAGACGGGAGGACTGCGAGACGCCTCGCTGCGTGGGTGGTGCCGCGCGGGGCTGGGGGGGTTAGGTGCGTATTTTGAGCTTTTTTTGCATCCTGTTGGAAAGGGCGGAGGTGGCTGATGCTCGACACGACCCAGCCTCGACGAGGCACGAGCTGCGAGTACAAACAGACAGGAAGGGAAGGGCTCACGGCAGCCCGGCCACGGATCCCTTCTCCCATCCCGGTTGCTGCAGTTGGTGTGTTTTAAAGCTCGGGAATTGAACTAGTTTTCGTTGCTGGTGTGCTGAACTAGGCTGTGGGGCAGGCGGGTGGCTTGCCGGGTGTGCACTGCAGCTTGCGTGCATCCCACAAGGCGAGTGTGATGGAGCTTCAAGTCGATATGGAGGTGGGAGCTGGTGTATCTAATGTTTCTTCTGAAATACAACTTCTAATGAACACCCTGGGCATGAGTAAAGCCTCCTAGAAATGCCAGGTATTACAGTGGATTTGTGTGTAGCAGGCCTGGAGATAACAGCCTGCGGGAGCCAAGGTGGAGCCTGGGTTTGGAATTCATTATACAAGCGATGCTGATCCTTGGAAGCCAGGTGGTGGGGGAGAGATGGGCTCTTTCCCCGTGCTCACGTGCTGCTGCTCTCCCAGATCCTGCGCGCGTGGTGAACATGCCGCCCATCATCTACATTCCCATTGGGATACACGGATACATCCGCTGCCCGGTCGAGGCTGAGCCCCCAGTCACGCTGGTCAAGTGGAACAAAGACGGACGTCCCCTGAGAATCGAGAAGGTAAGGAAACCCCCGGGAAGGGACACCTCAGGGCACAGAGGGGTTCAGACCCTTGTGTCCTCTGCAAACGCCAAGCGAGCATCACCGGGCACCCTGCGGGTCCAGCCTGCCTGTCAGGAGAGCAGCCCTGTGGGTGGGATGATGCTGCTCTTCCTTATCAACTGCGGGCAGAGTTAATTTGGGTCCTTGCATGGAACCCTGAGACACGCTGTCTGCATCTCCCACACCTCATACCTGCTTCCCTCTAAAGCCGTCTCCTGATGGCCCTGTTTTTTTTTCCAATGGCAACTGATGGTTAAAAGACCCTTTTAACAAGTCTCTGTCTCCCTATAATCATGGTTTGATAGTCTGAGCAAGGATATTAGCCATTAAATATTTAAAGAAAACACTCAATATTTTAAATTTTTTGCTTAAATATTAACGACCCTAGGTTTTAATTCCATTTAAACCTGTTGCTGCTGTGGGTTCCTGGCCCTTGGTGCCCTCAGCTCCAAGCGTGGAATTGTCTATTTGGCTGAGTTTGACTTTGGGTGTGATAGATTTTGGTTCTTTTGGGCTACTTGAAGAAGCCTGGCTGTGTGTAAGGAGGAGAGCAAGATAAACCTGGGTGTCCCTGGGTGTGCCCAGAGCAGGGCAGCCCTTCCTGGGAGAGCTGCCTTTGGATGGGCTGATCCTGCCCACGTTTCCTCTCTCTGTGACTGAGGAGGTGGCTTGGATGCTGGGAATGGAACTGGGCATCTCCCAGGGATGTGAGAGATGCCTTGGGCATAGGTGGGGGGGTTTGGCTGAAGGGAAAATAATAAGCTGTGATGGGTGTAGGAGAAGTCAGCTCCCTCTTTCTCACCGCCACAGTACACTGGTTGGAACCTGCTGGAAGACGGGTCGATCCGGATAGAGGAGGCAACCGAAGATGCTCTCGGCACTTACACCTGTGTGCCTTATAACGCCCTGGGTACGATGGGCCAGTCTCCCCCTGCCCGACTGGTACTGAAGGTAACTTGCCTGTGAAAATCCTTGCTCTGTAGCTGGCATATTTGCTGTGAGTTGTGTCCGTTCGTGCCAAGAAGGGCTCCTGGGGTTGTGCGGCGTGTTGGAGTCCCAGGCCAGACAGCATGGATGTCACAAACTTGTCCACTTTTCCATGTACGTTAGATGCCTTAGAAAATACCTATCGCCTTTTGCTCTGAGCCTTGGCTCCCCTGCTGAGCAAGGTGGACGCTGGTCCTTGTGAGCATCCTTGAAGAGAACAGCAGATGCTCGAGCACGAAGGCAAACCCCAAGTGCACCCTGCCTGGCGCAGCTGGATATACCCGGCTAGAGCCGCGGCACGGGTTTTGGCATGGGCTGGCTCACAGCATAAGGCTTTGGTAGTGTTGGACTGGGATAGTTTGAGGAAACATCCCTGGAATGGCCTTTTTACTCACAGAACACTTAGCGCTGCTGACCTGGGCTTGGGTTCACGGAGGATTTTAATAAATGTATGGTTTGAGCTCTAGGGATGCTCCGCGTGCTCTTGCTGCATGCGGCGCCCGAGGCGTGCTGGGCTCCCAGAGCAGTTCCCGGTGCGGCTGGGGGAGAGCTGCTGCCTCTTCTTTCCCTGAACAAAAAGTCCTGTGCTTGTGAGCAGCGGTGATTCATGGTGTCTCGCTGAGGTTCATGTGATAATGCTTTGTGTAGCATAGACGCATCCGCTAAGACGGCTGCGGAGTCAATGAAGTCAGGTCGATGTCTGATGCGATGTGGGTGGTTTTGTTTCCTTTTTACCTCCTTAAAACTTAAGCGAGATGCCCTCGTGCAGCAGCACTTTGGAGAAAACGTTCCTCCGGGTGTATAATTTGGTGTTCCATAGAGCCTCCTTCGCGCATGCTCTCCAACGCGGCTTTCCTTCCGATGCCTCAACCTCACCCAAACCAGTGACTCATTTGTTTTGGAAAAGGGCTGGTTTTGGTGGTGGCGAGCCGCTCACGGGCGGTGGGATTTGGTGTGGGTTGACGCTCCTTGTCTTTTCCCTTGGCT
Source organism: Coracias cyanogaster (assembly GCA_033124195.1). Classification (NCBI taxonomy): domain Eukaryota; kingdom Metazoa; phylum Chordata; class Aves; order Coraciiformes; family Coraciidae; genus Coracias; species Coracias cyanogaster. Next base: position 17,868 of record JAVSBS010010660.1, read on the forward strand.
GCAGGACCCCCCCTATTTCACGGTGCTACCAGGCTGGGAGTACAGACAGGAGGCAGGGAGGGAGCTGTTGATTCCTTGTGCTGCTGCCGGAGACCCCTTTCCCATCATCGCCTGGAGAAAGGTACCCGGCCTGCCAGACAAATCTGCAGTGCCTTTGGCTTTTGGTGAATATTGCAGACAGAGAAGCCACACTCTGTCCCGGTAAGAACAAACTGCAGGTACAGCTGCTTCGCTTTGGGCTGAGCCACTGCCGTCCTGTCCCGCAGGTGGGTGGGGGAAGCCTGGCTTGTGGCCACCACCGAGTACTTTAATCGCGTGAAACCATCACGGCAGCATCTGCAAAGCTGAGCGCTGCCCCCCCCCCCGGCCCTCCCTCCTCTTCCTCACCAGTGCTGTCCACAGGACACCCTCCTCCTGATCTGATGTGAGGTGGTCACCGGCAGGACGTGGCAGCCCTGGCGATGCCGTTCTCGCGGCGGGAGGGGATGTGCCACTGGAATGTGTCTGGGGGTCTCTGGACCAGTCAGCAGCTGCTTTGTTGCCCTGTGACTTCGAAGACCCTGGGAAAAAGCTGTTTTAATGATGCTGGGCTGGACATAATGATTTCAGGATGTCCTTTTCTGTAGAGCAGGGTAGGATCCGACATGGTGGCACAGCCTGGGAGCAACCAGGCTTTCCAGTCCTCCTCCAGCCTTCCCTTCGCTTCTCACCTTCACTGCTCCCATAGGAAAGCCACCGTGCAGGGGACCTCCTGGGCTCTTTGTCCTCCTGTCAAGATCTCTCCAAGCCTCTCATCCCCTTCATGGGGCTCCTGAGAGTGAGTCGGGTCCCTGCATTGCCCAGTGGGCACCGTCCTCTGTTCCTGTGGTGCGAGATGCTGGATCTCTTTGAGTTCCTTTTACCAGCATGAGGAGGATCCTGACTTGGACAGATTGCAAGTGACCTACCTAAAACTGTTGGCCCTTTAGTCCTTTTCTCCATTGTATTTTTCTTTCCCATGTCTTCACCATTCTTATTCAGGTTTCTTTTCAACACCTCTTGTGCCTCCTGGCAGTCCTCCTCATGTCAAGACTCTGGGTTTATCCCTCCCCCTGAATTCCAGTCAGGGCTGGCTTGGGCCGGGCTCAGTTTCCCGGTGCCAGAAGCAAGCTCCCTCACTCCATGTTAGCCCATCAGTGCTGATCAGTCTCTTGAAGGACTCCTGAAGACCCGGGCTTGGCGTTGGTAACTCCATGTGCCTGTCTGTTCCTCTCCCTGTCCTGCATGGCATTGAACTGTGGGTCCCAGTGTTGATCAGCAGAGACCTCTGCGTGAAGAACAGCTGAAGAGGACTCAGGACAACGTGGCATTTGCACAACTTTGGCTAATGGGTGTAGGCATGAGTTGTTCCAAGATCCATCTTTCTGCTCGGCTTGAGAGCTCCCGGGCATCTCCGTGCACGTCGTCCTCCGGTGTCCCCGTGGGGCCCTTGCTGCCCAAACCTCTGATGTGAAGGCTCCTGCCTCTCCTCCTCTGGCTGAGGCCGAGGGGCAGTTTGGGCATCTCCTGGGGCAGTGCCTTCCCCAGCCTGGGAGGGTGTTGCTGGGGGTGGCTGCTGCACCTTCCTCCGCAGCAGTTTCAGCTTTGGATGCTGGAGGTTGAGCTCAGTGTCCGTGCGAGCGCCGTGGGGATTTTCCGCCTGTGTGTGAGTGCTGAGCATCAGCCTCCCTGACGCATGCCTCTCGCGTTGCCCCGCCAGGTCCTCTCGAAAACGGGGGAACCGGCTGCCTTGCCGCGACCGGAGAGACCAGATCCCTTGCTGGTGCCCGGCGGTGTCCCCTGGGCCACGCAGGTAGCTTAGTGACCCCGCTGCCGCCTCGCCCCGCCCCGCAGCCTGCTTCTGAGTCGTGTTTTTTCTCTCTTTGCCCGGCTCCCCCCCAAACCCCGCTCCTTGCCCAAGGTAGGGAAGCCCAGCAGGAGCAAGCACAACACGCTGCCCGGCGGCACCCTGCAGATCCGCTCCCTCGGCAAGGACGACCATGGCGAGTGGGAGTGCGTCGCCACCAACATCGTCGCAAGCATTACTGCCAGCACCCACCTTACTGTCGTAGGTACGGGCTGGGGGGGACGGCTCCTTGGGGCTGGCTGGTGGTGGGTCCCTGGCTAGAGTCCCCCAGGCAGTGTGTTGGCAAGGCAGGTGGTGGGGATGTCTCCTGTGAAGAGCTGTGTCTCCCTTAAATGTTATTTACTGGTGGAGCCGCCTTTTTCTCCTCTGTTGTTCTGACCACCTGTGGACACAGCTCTCCTGCTGCCATTTCTAGCAGAAATTCCAAGTGGCCTTTGCTTGGTGCGAGAGGAGCCCTTTCAGGTCACGGCTGGGAGCAGACCCCTTCCTTTGCCAGCATGGTCTCGCTCCCCTTTCACCCATCCCTCTCTCTCGGCAGGCACAAGCCCTCATGCCCCGACCAGCGTGCACGTTGTGGCCGCCATGACCTCAGCCAACGTCTCTTGGGAGCCCGGCTACGACGGTGGATACGAGCAGACTTTCTCAGTTTGGTACGGCCCTCTGTGAGTCATCCCGGCATGCTTTTGCTCTCTGCTTCTTTTCCTTCCTAGCCGACCTGAGCTTCGAGCAGCTGGGGGGAGGAGGAGGGTGGGGAGGGTGGCGTGCCCGGCTCGGTGCCCATGGGCATTAGAAGGCTGAGCCTCAGAGAGGTGGGTGGTGGGGGGATCATGTAGTTCCTGTGTTTCCTCTCCCTTCTGTGCTAGCCAGCACCTCCGTCTGCCCCAGCAGGTTTTGTTCTGCTTCTGGTACGAGGCAGACGCTTTGCATTCATGTAACTTTGCCTCTGGCATCTAATTTCAAGATAAACTGTTTATGAAGCTTAACAGCAGGGAGAGGATGGAAAAAGCAACCTTTATAGAGTGCGTCCTGGAAGAGCTGTGACTAAGCAGAAATGATCTCTCCTTGCTCTCTGGCTCTCTGGAGGTGGTTAAGTCCCAGCTGCCTTCACAGCCAACCACCATGAGATGCTGGCTGGGTCCGAGCCTCGTGGGGCTTTGCTCCCATCGCTCCTGTGCCAGCCTGCCCTTGCCAGTACCCAGAGCCAGTGGGTGCATCCTGCCTTCCTGCGATGGGGCTGGGCTCAGCCCTGCTGGCTTTATCCTGGGGCAGGGCAGGGCAAAACGCAGCTGCAGAGAGGTTGGAGTTTTCTTTAGGCTCTGCAGTTGCTCTGGTCTTCCTCTTCTGAAGAGCTGTCCTTGGAAACGTGGAGGGAATGATGCCTTCCCTTCCCAAGCCTGGGCTGGCATTCTTCAGCCGTTCCTGCTCTCTTTTGCCTTCCTTGCCTTGATTTGCCCTGATCTGATGGACACTGCTGATGGAGTGGAGATGGGTAGGCGCTGCCTGTAATGATTTCTGCTCTGCTCCAGCTCTTGGCTGGGCAGTCTGTCAGGAGATGGAAAGAAGAAGGAATGGAGTGAGCAGAGGGGGGAAATGAGGGAGGGAGCAGAGCGGTGCAGACCTTGCTCTGAGGAAGAGGTCCTTGGGAAGGAGTGGTTAAACCTCTCTGCTCTGGAGATGTGGCTCACCTTGGAGGGAGGTGGCAGCTGCTGCTGTGCTTGCTGTGCGACCTGCTGCTGGGTTCCTGCCTCCACAAAGCTTTTCCAGATCCCACACACGGCAGGGAAGGGTGTTTGCACCGAGATTGCCTTCGGGAATTTGCAGGGTGCTGGGGGGACCTGGGATAGGGAGGCAGAGACCCGTCTTGCCCTGACTGTAGGGTGAGTGCCCCGAGGGCTGTGCTGCTCCCAGGAGCATGGGATCTGGGATGGTGCTGGGTCAGCTAGTGCTGTCCAGAGGGCTGGCCATCCGCGCATCGTCCTCCCTGCCGTGGCTATGGGATGCTCAAGCGAAACATGGCTTCGCCTCCTGTGGAGTTTGTGCCCTCCTCCTGCTTCTGTTGTTATTGGTGCTGGAAATGCAAACCCCTGTCCCCAGGGATGGTCAGGGCCACCACAGCATCCCGCCTGCATACATGCTGTCCCTCAGCAAGGGCTGTCCCTGTCCCCGGGGACGATCAGTGCTGCCTTGACCCTCCGCTCTCCCCACTCTCATCCCCTTGCCGTTGCATGCCTGCCCGCAGCAGTGCTGGGGAGAAGGGATGCGAAGGCAGTGGGGTTTAAATGCCGCAGGGAAACCTCCTCAGGTGATGGGCTGCTCTGGTGCCCTCCCTACCTCCCCTGCGGTGGTGAGGGACCCTTGGAGCTGTGGTCCCAGCTGGAGCTGCAGTGATGCAGAGACTTTTGTGCCCGCAGCCATCCGTGCGTGGCTCTCCACCGACTTGCTTGCTTCCATAGCTTGCTGCTGCTTCTCCAGCCTCACCTTTTGCTCCCTTTATAGTGGCGTTGTTTGTCTTTGCTCCATCTTTTTCTTCCTGCTCGGCGGATTGACCTGGCTGTATGTGATGGCTATAGATATACCCACTTAGCTATGCAGAACAGGCGGTCTGCAGTAATCCTTCCCAAATCCTCTGCGGATAGCTCCGAAACCTGCAGCTGAGGGCTGGGACTCCCCAGAGCATCTCTCTAGCATGAGCACCGATATTTGCGATATTGCAGTGCGGTGACACTGCACGGGGCTCTTTCACCTTGGAGCTTCTCGGCAGGGTTATGGCTTGTGGAGGTGGCTGCACGCTCAGGCGTACTGGGTCACACTGGGATGGCTCTGGGAGCCTTTTTTCACCCTGGGTTTGAGGGTTAGACCCCAGCAGAAAGGCCGTGTCCTGCCTGTTTCTGCTGTGCTGCCAAACCCTGAGTAACACGCCAGGCATAACTTGTGCAAATATGGCAAAAATGGTGATTTAGTGAAATGTCTCTTGTGGGATTGCATGTCCTAGAGCTGAGGGAAATCTTGGCTCTGGCTCGGGAGCTGTCGAGGTATAAATGGGAACAGGGCCCATCTCTCGCTCCAGCCCTCCCCTCTGCAGCACTCAGCGGAGTAAAAATGTGCCAGCTCCCACTTTTGCCCAGGGAATCTGATGGAGATAACCTCAGAGCAGGGCTGTTGGCACCGCTTTTGTCCCTGACCCTGCCCAGAGGGTGCACGTGGTGCACAGCAGAGGGGAGGGCTGGTGGCCATGTCCATGTGAGCTCGGGGATGCTGGCGTGGCACAAAGGGACAGTGCCCTGTCCCCGAGCCAGCTCTTGGGTGGCGAGTGGCTGCCCCACGTCCATCCACATTGCTGCTGTCAAACCAAACCATTGCTCGGGAAAGCTCCATTTTTCGCTTAAGAAGTTAATGCTGCTTCTTGGTCCTCCCTGTCAAAGGCCCCTTCCCTGAGGATGCTCCCTTTTCTCTTGGCAGGATGAAGAGAGCCCAGTTTGGCCCCCATGACTGGCTGTCTCTACCTGTGCCAGCTGGCTCCAGCTGGCTACTGGTGGATACCTTGGAACCAGAGACTGCATACCAGTTCAGTGTCTTGGCTCAAAACAAGCTGGGTACCAGCTCCTTCAGTGAGGTGGTCACTGTGAACACTCTAGGTAGGTCCTCCATGGGCACAAGAGAAGGGATTCAGGAGGTCCATGGGGAGGAGTGGCCCTTTGCCTTGGCCCTATCTGCTGGGGATGGAGGTGGTGATCAGCAGCAGTGGTTTCCAGCCATGTAGAAGATAGTTTGTAGAGGGCCCTGGATGAAGCTTGTAGGCTTTGCTGGATGCATGACGCTCCTGAGAGCTTGCCCTAAGACACAGCGTGGGAGAGCTGTGCTTTCCCAGTCATCTTTCAGATCTTCAGTTCAGTTGGGGTGAGCAGGTATTAATAGAGCACAAAGTCACTTGTGTACAGCTCGGAGCAGGAGCTAACACAAAGGACCTTGTGCTGGTACCAGCCTTGGGGCTGTCTTGGGTGGAGATGGGAGGAAGCGGGAGGTTTTTCTAACGCTGTGCTCCTTCACTTGGAGTCACTGCATTGTTATTCCCCTGATTTTTGGAAAGACACTTTTAAATCTCTGAGATAAGAGAGCACATACCCGAGAGGTGCCCTAAACTCCTGGCCCATCTGCAGACCTGCATCCTCTGCGCTTCCCCTTGCCCCATCTCAAAGGTGTCCCTGTCCTATCTGCTCTGTCTCCAGCATTCCCTGTAACAACTCCAGAGCCTCTGGTGTTGGTTACCCCACCGAGGTGCCTAACAGCCAACCGGACACAGCAAGGCGTCCTCTTGTCGTGGCTTCCTCCCGCTAACCACAGCTTCCCCATCGACCGCTACATCATGGAGTTCCGCGTCGCGGAGAGGTGGGAGATCTTGGATGATGGCATCCTGGGGACCGAAAGCGAGTTTCTTGCCAAGGACTTGTCCCAGGTGAGCAGGGGCTGCCCACACCATACCTCTGCTGTTGCACCGTCTGCTGCAGCTCCAGGGAAGCTTTTGGGGTGGCTCGCTCCTCGTGCTGGGGCCTTTAAGGAGCTGGGCAAGGTTGGAGGCTGCGGTGGGAGTCCTGACAGATGTGCTTGGTGTTTCAGGACACCTGGTACGAGTTCCGGGTCCTGGCGGTCATGCAGGATCTCATCAGCGAACCCAGCAATGTTGCTGGCGTGTCCAGTACAGGTAAGGGCTGGCTCTTTCTTCTACCTCTAGCTGTGGGAGCATCTCTGCTTCTGCAGGTACTTCATGCATCCATGCTTGCCTGTGACAGTGGTGCCTGGTTTTGTGCTTTTGCTTGAGATGCTGTGAGCTGGGCTGATGGACATAGGGTTAGGATCAGTGTCCTGGCCACGCTGCTGGCCCCGTGCCACCTCCCAGGGCAAACAGACCAGTGGGCGAGGACAAACTGCCCCGTTAAGTCCTTCCTGCTCAGCGCAGTGTTGTGGAGCGTTCGCTGGTGCAGAGCGGGAGCACATCTCCGCTCTGCGGCATGCCCGGAGAACAAAGCTCTGACCGGGCACTGCGCAGCCTGGAAAAGGCAATGAAAGGTGCAGAGAGGGAAACGTAGCACTGCAGTGCAGAGTCCAAGGGGAACAAAAGCTTTGCAACAGGAGACGGCAGCTTGTGCACGTACCCTGCTTCCTGGCCCAGCTCGGAGGATGCTCCTCAAGCGAGGGCCAGGCGAGGGGTGCGTGATCGCAGTGGGGAAGGTGAGGGCAGCAAGAGGAGATGGGAATGCGGGGAACCAGGCTTTTATGGGAAATCCGAGGAGCCACCCAGCTCTGCTGCATGCAGGGATGGATGCAGCGGTCTCTCTCTGCCCCCAAGTGGTACCAGCTCAATGCAGAGAGCTGCCTGCTGCAGCCTGCCTGCTTCCCTGCCCTTCGTCCTCTCAGATGATTTTTCTGATGGGCTTTGGCAGTGCCTGCAGGGCCCCAGGCAGCTGAGCTGCTCTCCCAGGCTGGCAGCCGATGCTCCAGGCAAGCAAAGGCAGGCTGACCCTGCATGCGAGCTCACGACAGGGATGCTGGTGTGCGCAGGGTTTGCATCCGCACGTCGCCGCGGCTGAGCTCTGCTGGGTGTTCGGATGCGCTCGTGACCAGCAAAGGGGTGTCACGAGGGTTTGGAGCCCGGTTTTCACTGACGGGCTGAAGCGTGTAGCATTGGTGCACAGGGCAAAATACCTCATGCGGCTACAGCCCAAGCTGCAGCGGGTTATTGGGCTGGGAGATAACTGCAGGTTTGGTGCAGTTGTGTGCGCTTGTACTGAAAAGTGGATGTGTGTGGCAGGGAGGCTTCTTCCCAGCTAAAGCAAAAGGGTTTATCAGGTGCGAGGTCCCTAAATTCCTTGGCAGTGGCCGGTGGCAGTGCTGACAGCTCCCCGCAGGTGGCCAGGGTTGGAGGCAAGGTGTTTGCTTTGAGATTGTCACCCCTGGCACTGGTTGCCTTCGCACTGCCGCAGGTCTCTGGGGAAGGCAGCATGCAGGGCTGTGTGCCTGGCACCTAATTCTTGTTTTTTTTTCCCCCAGACGTATTCCCTCAGCCTGACCTGACGGACGAGGGTCTAGCCCGCCCGGTGCTGGCTGGCATCGTTGCCACCATTTGCTTCCTGGCTGCTGCCATCCTCTTCAGCACACTCGCCGCCTGCTTCGTCAACAAACAACGCAAACGCAAGCTCAAGCGCAAGAAAGGTGAGCCCGTCCCCGGTGTGCTTCCTCTCTCCCTCCCTCCTCCTCCTCCTCGTTTCTCCTCCCTGGTTGTGTTGTGGTGGTAACCTTCTTCCCTGTCTGTCTCTTCTTCCGTCCGTGCGCGTCCTCAGGTGAAGCCCTGACTTCATCCCTCGGCTGTGCCTGAAAGCGCCCGTGGTCGGGAGCGGGAGAGGCAGGGTGGGTGAAGAGGCGACAGAGAAACTAGCCTGGGATTTCCGAGGGAGCGCTCCCGCGTGGTGATAACGCCTAGAGCCTGGGGGTTTAGGGCTGGGGTGTCCTCTGGGCCCCAGAGAGATGGTGGGGACCACTCCTCTCCTCAAGGTCCCCCTGGAGCTGGGCTCTCCAGCTGCTTCCTGCCCAGCCTGCAGCGGGCAGTGCCCGATGGCTGCTCTAGGCTAGAGAAGAACCCCAGCAAAGGAGACCCTGCTGCTCTGCTTCCCGAAAGCTGGGACTGCAGCCACCATGCAGGAGCAGCTGGTAGGGAAAAGGGCGGCTGGGGAGCCGGAGAGGGCAGGGGAATCGGCTCCTTCTCCTCTAGCCTGCGAGGCTGTGGCAGCAGGACGGGCAGGACCCTGTGACGGGAGCTGTTTGTTGTCAGCAACCATTAAAGCGCTGGAGCAATGAAACCTTGGCCTCTTGTTGAGTGTCTTTTGTTGTCTTGATGTTGAGTTTGTCTTGTCTCTGTCGTGTTGCGCCTCCTTAGTGTTCTCTCTTCTTTCCCCTTTTTATTCTCTTCCAGACCCTCCTCTCTCGATAACCCACTGCAGGAAGAGTTTGGAGTCCCCGTAAGTATCTGTCTTAGATGCGGCACTGTGCTGTGGGTCTTCAAGGTGCCTCCTTCCTACAGTTATTGCAAAGCTCAAATGGAAATATCTGGCCTTATTTGGTTGCTTCTGACCTTGTTTGATTGCTTCTGGCAAGTTGTTCTGGGTGTTCCCTGAACTTGTGGGAATGCAACAGTTCACAAGAGACAAATGGGCTTTGGAGCAGAAAGCAGCAGGGACAAACGCAGCAGACTTAAAGCTGAGAGATGACCCCGATGAATCTATGGACGTTGACCAAAGCTGGAGTTGACTGGTGGAACTCAATTACATGCCCAGTTTGAAGGGGCTCCTTAAGAGGAGGGCTAGCCTGCGGCGTGCTGAGTCCTTCGTGCATGCTCAGCGTAGTTTTTGAGTCGTTCTCTGTTGGCTCTGGTTTTTCTTGGGAGATTCAGATAATCTTACACCTGTATATTTTCTTTTACCATGAAGAGTGCCCTGCTGAAGCCTCTTTCCACGTGTGTCCCAAGGTGGTGGATCGTGGGGCTTCAGTAGCCACAGCTCCTTGCAGAGCCCATCAAAAGCATTTATAGCTGCTAATCAGTGGGAGCATCTTCCTGACGTGAGCATGAGAGTCCGAGATGTGGATGCCTCATGCTTTGGCTCCTGGACCACTGCAAAATATCCCAGTGCTGGTGGATCTTAATCTTGCGTTTTTTGGTTCGTCCACTGCACTGAAATAATGAAACCTGTGTTGTTTCTGTTGGATCTCCTACCTTTTGCCTTTCAATCCTGTTTGTCTGAGGCTTTATGGATAGGCTTGAGTGAGCTATTCTCATGCTCTGTGCCTTTTGAGGCTCTCAGCCTTGAGTTTGAGTGTTGAGAATGAGGGGAAAAGTTGGTCTGAAATGACTCATTGGCATCTCTAAGTGAGATGCTGAGCTCTGTGGGAGGGGATGTTTGCCTGACATTCCCCCCTCTCGGGGCCTTTCGCAGGTGTGGATAGCACAGGTGAACGTAGAAAACCTTTGAAAGAGTCGGAAGTGAGCTCTGGATCTGTCTTTCATTCCTCTGGGGCTGTGGAGCTTGTTGCAAGGCGTTGGTGTGAGCTGCCTGCCCCGTGGGTACACAGAGTGTCCTGAGGAGTGGGGATGATGTACACTGCCGCTGGTCCTCTGGCCTGTGCCACGGCCGGGCGAGACTCTGCTGTCCTGGTTAGCCCCGACAAATTTCTCCCGGCAGTTCCTCTTTTGAGAGCTGGTAGCACTTTGTTTTCTGGATCCATCCGTCGATTCTTCTGGGCAAGAAGACTTCCTTTCCCCTCCGGGTGACCATCACCTCTTGGTTTTTCTCCCCTGTGGTCCAGGTTGTCTTCCGGCAAGGTGAGTCCTGAGAGCATCCGCACGCTCCGTCCCCCCTCCGAGTCCTCTGACGACCAGGGTCCGCAGGCCAAGCGGATGCTGAGCCCCACCAAGGAGAAGGAGCTCTCTCTTTACAAGAAGACCAAGCGAGCCATCAGCAGCAAGAAGTACAGTGTCTCCAAGGCGGAGGCCGAAGCTGAGGCCACCACCCCCATCGAGCTCATCAGCCGTGGGCCCGACGGCCGCTTTGTCATGGACCCGGCAGAGATGGAGCCCTCCTTGAAGACACGACGGATCGAGGGCTTCCCTTTCGTGGAGGAGACGGACATGTACCCCGAGTTCAGGCAGTCGGATGAGGAGAACGATGACCCCGTCGTCCCCACCTCCGTCACCGCCCTGAAAGCCCAGCTCACCCCTCTCTCCTCCAGCCAGGAGTCTTACCTTCAGCCACCAGCATACAGCCCCCGGTTCCACCGGGCACTGGAGGGTCCTGGCACCCTGCAGGCCACCGGCCAGGCCCGCCCACCGGCCCCCCGGGCTTTCCACCACCAGTTTTACGGTTACCTCAGCAGCAGCAGCCCCGGGGAGGTGGACCCACCGCCCTTCTACATGCCAGAAGTCAGCCCACTGAGCTCGGTCATGTCCTCCCCGCCACTGCCCCCCGAGGGGCCCTTCGGACACCCCACCATCCCTGAGGAGAACGGGGAGAACGCCTCCAACAGCACGCTGCCCCTGGCCCAGACCCCCACGGGGGGCCGGTCCCCCGAGCCCTGGGGCATCCCCTTCGGCAGCCTGGAGCCGGCCCCCGCGCCGTTCCCCCACCAGCTCCAGCCCTGTGAGGCAGCCGAGGGCACCCAGCCCACCGGCTGCCTTCCTCGGGGGCCACCTCCCTCCTCCCTCCAGGTGGTCCCCGCGTCCTACCCGGGCATCTTGCCCCTGGAGGCACCAAAGAGCTGGACCGGCAAGTCACCCGGCAGGGGCCAACCCTCCGTGCCCACCACCACCAAGTGGCAGGACAAACCTATGCAACCCATGGGATGTCAAGGGCAGCTAAGACATACCAGCCAAGGTATGGGCATACCCGTGTTGCCTTACCACGAACCGTCCGAGCCCGTCGGCCCCAGCGGCACAAGCACATTCAGCCTGGACACCAGGTGGTACGAGCCCCAACCCCGACCTCGGCCCAGCCCTCGGCAGGTCAGGAGGGCTGAGCCCAGTTTACATCAGGTGGTGCTACAACCTTCAAGGCTTTCTCCTCTGACCCAAAGCCCCCTCAGCTCCCGCAACAGCTCCCCAGAGCTGACCGCCCGTGCCCGGCCCCGGCCGGGCCTCATCCAGCAAGCGGAGGTGTCGGAGATCACCCTGCAGCCCCCGGCGGCGGTCAGCTTCTCCCGCAAGTCCACGCCATCGACGGGATCCCCTGCGCCAAGCAGCCGAGGAGGCAGCCCCAGCTACCGACCTACCACCGCCTTCACCTCCCTGGCCACCGGCTTCTCCGGCTCCCAGGGCTCATCCCTGCCCGTGGACACCATGGATGTTTTCGGAGACATCCCCTCCTCGGGGAGGGCCGACGAGGAGATTCTCCAACCAGAGCCGACATCCACCACGGTAGCTGCCACGGGGTAAGTGTGTGAGCCCCGTGGTGCCCCTCCTGGCCCCCTCCTGGCTTCCCCCACCCTGCCTCACCCGCTCCCTCTGCCTCCCTCCCCGCCATTGCCATCCTAACTCGTAGGGTCTCTCTGGGCACGCTGCAGCATCCCTTTTGGAGACGGCGGCCCGTGGGCTTTGCTAGGAAGAGGCTGGTGCCGCGGGCGTGGGTTGCATGGCCGAGAGAGCTGGGTTTTAGGCAGGTGGCCTTCCTGGTGCTGGTGGCACGCTTGCCTCTACCACGGCGGCTCCCGTGGGAAAGCCGGGAGTGCTGTGACTTGGGCTACGGGCCGTCTACCAGGAGTTCAAATATCTGGCTCCCGGCTTGCGTAGGTAAGTGTCCCGGTGTCACTGGCAGTTGTTTCCTCTTCTAGCTGCTGGCTCTTGGCTTTCTTCGAACGTTAGGGCTGCCGCCGCCGCGCCTCTGTCTTCCTCCTCTTCCTTCCCGCGGAGTCTAGAGAGCTTTAATGCATGACAGAAACAGCTATCACGGTCACCGCCCCACCTGCAAAAGGGATGCTGCAGCCCCAGGACGCGGGCAGGGAGAGATCAAGGACTTAGCCACATCAGCAGCGTGTCAGGAGAGGAGGAAAAATAAAAATAAAGTAACCCCAGCGGAGATCGGGAGGCTGCCGGCATGCTCAGATCCTGCCCTAAAGAGGGATGTGGCTGCACTAGACAGTAGCGGCTGGTTTTCCAGGTACCAGGGTTGCTCCAGGCAAAAAGCGTCTCTCTCTCTTTCTCTCTTTCTCTGTATTTCTCCTCTTTCCCTCCGTCTTTCACAGCACCTTAGACCCCGTAGCCGTGCTTTCGTCCCATCCTTTCGTCTCGCTTCATTTCGGCTTGTTGTCTGGCGGGGTCGAACCCCCCTCCGCTCCGGCTTGCGGCAGAGAGGAGTCGGGGGGACGGGGCTCCCAGCCCCGCGGAGCCGGCGCGGTCGGAGGCGTATGGAGAAGTGTTTTGGGGAGGGGGGAGGCAGCGTTTCACCCCGCAGTGCCCTCCGCATTTCACTCCCGCCCTCTGGTACCTGGAAGCGTTATGGCCGTAGAAAGCCCCTCCGGCACGGCAGGGCTTGGGCGTGCAGGGGGGAGGAAGGAGAGGGCTCAGGGGAGAGACTGGGGTGGGAGAGGAGCTGAACGAGCCTGGAACGCCTTCTGTGTGCCTCTGGAAAACACAGCTATGGAGCGATGCGATTGAGCACGTAGACCTAGGTCCACGTCTCCCAGCCAGGGCACCCTAAGGAGACGCAGCTCCAGGACAGATCCGTGTTAGAGCAGCACTGTTGTCCGTGCTTTTATGCAGTGTATCCATTCGCTTTGTTGATTATTGGTTTTGTTTCTTCTTTTCCTTTCTCTTCTGTTTCTTTCCCCCTTTCTTCTCCAGCCTCGTTTCGTTTTGTGTTTCGGTTTGGTTTCTTTCCCTCCTTTTCCTTTGGAGTTGTTGACGTGCTGATGTGTTGCGGAGCTCGGCTCCTTGCGGGTGTTGATAACTGCTTTGTTTTTGATTAATCTCAGCTATCTGGGCAGTGTTGTCGAGACAAGCTTCTCCTCAGCTCAATAGGTAAGGGTGATCCATGTCCGAAAGGATGGTGTGGGTGCTGTGGAGGGTGGCCGGGAGCGGGGCATGAGAAGGGGACATGGAAGGGGCTTTTCCAATACCATCTCTTCCTTTAAAGGGGAATAAGGAATCTGAAAACACTAGGAAACACCTCTGGACGCACAGTCTCTGTGGCTTTTGGGTTTCCCCTCCCAGCAGCATGCCGCTGCTCCCCTGCCTTCAGGGAGGCGGTGGGGCTGGAGAGCCCGGTGGTGGCAGCCATGTCTTCATGTTGGGTTTGGGATGAGCCAAGATGCCATCTCCCCGAGGTCATCCTTCCTTTCTTGGAGGACAGTGACACATGGCAACCTCAGCCCTGGCAGGGATGGTGTGGCATGAGGGTTGTGCAGCGTTGAGATGGGGTTGTCCCAGATGATCTAAACCAGGAGGAGCTTGTGGCCACCCCTGGGAGCCAGGTCAAACAGCCACATCTGGAGCAACCAGCTGCAGACAGCGCTCTCGGAGCAGGGCTCCAAAAATGAGTCTCCAGTTGCAGGCCACGATGTGGAGAATTTTGTTCCCATCAGTCCCTGGATCTGTTTTCTTTTTCCCCAAGTCTCCTTAATCAGGGAAAATGGGAGAAGTCTTTCTTGCAGGATAGACTGTGTAGTTGGCAGCTTCACGCTGCCGGTGAGGTGTTTTATTTTTCCCATCACAAGTGTAGTCATAGTAAAGCTCTTCCTCTCTGAAATACTCCTTGGAGAAATCTGTAAGACTTTTTCTGACCCCTCTGTAATTAAACAGCCCTAAGCAGATCTTGAAAGACTCTCCCAATAAAATACCTCTCAGGCTGCCTTCGTGGGGCCGGTTTCATACACGGCCATGAGCATTCCTGGAATTGGGATGCAGTAATTGAATCGGGAGACAGTTTTCAGACCTTAGGAGCAGAAAATGTCGCTTAAAACTGCTAAATCCAGATGGGATAATAGTCATTCCTGACCCCAAGGATTGGGAACATTGACCTGTTTGGCTGTCAGACAGGCTGGTTATGAAAGGAGAGGTGGGATTGCAGATGGGACCATTTCCAGGGCTGGGCCATGCCCAAGTTTCCTTAGGACAGGTCTTACAAAAGCATAAGCTTTGCTGCCTTGCATGGGAAGAGTCAAGGTCCTGGCCGATGCTGTCCTAACAGCCTGAGGAGCCTTGTTGGACTGGAAAAGAGCCTCACCAGAGAGAGACGGGATGCCTAGAGAAATCAGGTAGATGTTTCCAGGAGAGGGGAATTCCTCCAGCTGACGTGGAGGATTGTCCTGGGTCGGGAGAGCAGGCTGGGTGAGGAAGGAGTGTTGGGTCGTGGTGATGGGACCAGGTGCAGGATGTGTGCTCCCTGGAGGAGCCATCCTCTTGGCACAGCAAAACCCCTCCAGTTTGAGCCTTGCAGCCTCCAAAGCTCTGGAATACTTGGCCACCTTCTTCTGTTTTCTTCTGCTGATCCCAGAGCAAGGTGTACCGTGAGGAGCAAAGCTAGCACCAAGCCTTGGTGAGGTCTGGGCTATGCCAGACTTTTTGAGGAAATGGGGAAGCCCTCAGTGAGGACGTGGCTTTTTTCTCTATTCTTTTTCTGTGATGTTTCTCGGCTCTGGGAGCGTTAGAGACACGAGTGAACGTGGCTTTAGCACAGCAGAGGTGAGCCCAGGCTCACGTCCGAGTTGGTGTGGCTCTTGCACAGATCCTGGCTGTCTCTGGTGCTGGGTGCTGCAAGGTGATGGGGTTTCAGGAGCAGGGTTGCATTGTCCAGCAGGACCCTTGCTGAGGAGCAGCCGTGCATCCTACTCCAAGATGCTGCCAGAGTTTGGAGTCGGAGTCACTGTCCCCAAAAAGGGGAAGCCAGAAGAATAAATCTCACTTTAATAAGCGAGGAATCCTATGAAGAGCCCAGCCGAGTAATTTCTGGATGATTTGGAGTCATAAAATTGTCAGTGCGTGCGGAGCATGGGGATTTCATACCAGCCTGGCCAGACTCCTGCACTGCAGTAATGCAAGCTGAGAGGAGGAGAGGGAGGAGGAGTTTGTGTCTCGGTGGTGGCTGCAGCATGGTGGCTTTGGCTGGGTGAAGCTCAGGTAGCTTTTACCGATGGACAGGGATCAATAATGCCGATGCTGAGTCGGCACAAGCTGTTTTCCCACCTTCCTCTCTCTGGATGCAGCGAGCAGTGACCCATCTCCTGTGGGGAAGAGGGGGCTGTCGTCTCCCTGCGGAGGGAAACCCAAAAACCACAGACAAGGCACCAAGCTCCCATGGCCCTCGGCACCGCAGCCAGCCCTGGGAGGCCCCCCTGGCCCCCCACCTTTGCCGGGGCAGTGCGGCCGACTCCGGGAGTTGGGGGGCTTGGCCGTGGCGTAGTGTTGAGTGACGGAGGGACGTCGGCGCCAGGCGTGCGGGAGGAGCAGCCCTCGCTCCCCGCTTGAAAGAACACAGGTTCCCCTTTAAAGACTGTCCATGTGCTGATCCTCTGCATGTGTTTCATGCCTCCTCCCGCTTGGAGAAGTTGTGAGTCTGCTTGTCTGAGTGCGTTTTTCTTTTCTTTCTTGATTATTATTATTATTTCTTTTTCTTTTCAGTCTCTTTAATTTACTTATATATTTTTCTCACTCCTGTTTTTCATTTATCTTCCTCTCTCCCCTCCGTTCCCCGTGACTGTATCCCCCTCTTCCTCTCCAATCCGGCCCCTTTTCCCTCGCCCTCTCTCCTCCCCGCTCCTCTCTCGTCAGCATGGTGGAGTCCGTTGTGTAGGTGAGTTGTGGTGTCTGCAGACCTGTAGAAGGGGCCTCCTTCTCTGGTGTGCTCCCTGCTGTGACCAGCCCCTTCCTCCCTCATTGTGGTGCCTTGGCAGCAGCAGCAGCTCTGGGGCAAAGGGCCGTCACTGCTGTGTTTCTCTAGCACCTCTTGTGCTGAAGCATCTCAAGCGATGTGTGATGGCATTCTGGGATGGAGGCAGCAGCCAGCGTTGCCTCAGAGCAGAGGGGGAATTCCGACTTGCAGGACATCTCATGGGATCATGCAGGACTTGAGCTTGGGAGAGAACCTCGTGTGGGTGACTTCATCTGAGGAGGTTGAAGGACACGGTGGCTGAGACATGGTGGGCTCTGGTCCAAGTGGATGCTCTAAGTGGTCCAAGTGGATGCTCTAATATGACCAAACTACTCATGGATGTCAGTATCTTGACTCAAGGAGACATGGAATGTGTATTGAGGCCTCCATAAGATGAAATGCATGTATTGTGCCCTTGAATCTCTCGGACCCTTCCTCTATACAGGTTCCCCCTTTTGGGTGGAAAGAGGTTAGTGATGCTTTCATGGACCTTCACCTTGACATCTTTGATTCATACGTTGGAAGATGTTTGGAGAAGAGCAGCTGAGATGTGTGTTGGGTTGGATAGCTCTTCTCCCCTAGCTACCTCCTCCTGTCCTGGGTCTCTCTGAGGTCCCTCAGTACCTTTATGGCCTCTCCAGTACCTCTCTGCCTGTGCAGTTCAGACTCATGCTTGTTCAGAAGGGTTGTTCTTTGAAGACTTGAGGAAAACTGCTGCTCTGAGTGTTTGTGGCACCTTATGTCAGGAATTCATGTGTGCTTCTTGAAGCTTCTTCGCTTGGCTCTACACTGAAGTCTCTAGAGGAACTTCACCCACCTCTCTGATCCTCTCATCTGTTGGTGTTCAAGATAGCTCTCGTGCATGGGCAGCTGCCCAAAATGCTAACTCTGGGGGCAGGAAGATGCTTTTGGCTGAGCTTAAAGTGAAAATTAATTTGAAAGAATTGGAGTCCTTTGAAGAAGGAAAGGGTGGGTAGAGCAGATAAAATTTGGCTGGTGTGTGGCATCATTTTGTCCTCCTCTGTATCTCTTCCTTGCCAGAGGTCAGGCAGTATTTATAGTGACACATGGGTTCTGTGCGCTCGCTGTTTATGTTTGTGTGTATAAATACGAGTCCAATTACGGAGAACTAGTGGAAATGAGCTGCAGGCAATTTCCTCATAATCCCTTGCGTAAATCTGTCTCATTTTGTCAACATGCCACTGTAGGATCTTCTTAGAAGGAAAAAAGAATGGAAAGAGCAAGAGCCTTTCACAAGTTGAGCTTTGATAATATTAGCAATGTTGTCTGGGTGGTGGGAACGGGGAGATGCCGATGGCAGGACGGTGGCAGGACTACCGAGCTCGCTGTCATCCGGGGCTTGGCGCACGTGAGCTCCATGGGAGATGGACTGGGGCTGGAGCAGTTGAGGTCAACATTGGCCAAGTACCTCCATGAACGCAACTGTTGTGCAAATCACAGAATGGTGGATTTAAACGGGAAAAGCCTGCTAATGACCATTTGTCGCGGTCCGGGCGCCAGCGTCAAGCAGGAATTACTGCAGAGGAGTCCCGTGCTGTCGGCTCTTGGGGTCATCATGGTCTTACCCCGAGCCAGCGTGTGCCTGGGCTGTCGGCGTTGGAGCCGCCGCTCGCAGCATCGCTCACAAGAGGCTGGTTGCACTTGGGAAGAAGGCGTTTAAGCACTGCAGCTGTAAATGTTGTCATTCCTACGAGGGAAATCTCTCACTTGGATCCAGCCAGAGGGACTGCTAGCTTGTCTAATGAGTTGCTTCATCTTTGGCTGATGTGCTGCTCTGCTGGGAGCTGGAACAGAGGCTCTCCAGGAGCGTCCATGCCTTGGTGTCTCTGTTGCAATGGGAAACAAGAGAAGGGGCTTTTCTATACCCAAGTCTTAGAGTTTCTGTTGCATCTGCTGCGTCCCAGCTGCTTCATCAATTCACACTGCACTTTTCTTGGTGCTCTGCAAGGCTGAAGTGAGTAGCTTTGCAGTCACACACATCTTCAAAACCAACCCCGTCTGCTTCCTATGGGGGAAAAAATCCCTTGGGAGCTCTTCTCCTGTGCCACTGCAGCTGAAGCATCCCCGCTCCAGCAGCCGCTTGGGATCTCAGACGTAACGCGTTGCTGTCACGCCGTGCTCACTGTGATGGTGGCACGTGGAGACTTGCAGAGGAGAGCATGTGGGGTGTCTTCAGGGCTCCGCCTGAAACCCAAAGGACATGAGAAGCTCCAAACCCACCACAGGCGGACATGCTCTTGTTCCACAGCCCGGGTGCTCGCTCCCTCTGGCACCAGCCGTGGTTTCGCAATGCTGGATGGGTCGCATCTTACTGACAGAGCAGGAACGAGGTGGATGAGTTTGGCCACGGCTTTTTGGTGACAAAGCAGGGGCCTGAACGCACCGATGCTGCCTCCTTGCCGTCAGTCGAGGTGACTCTTCTACCTGCCCATCGTGCTGCTTGTGAAGAGCCTGTGGCTTGTGGGGTTTGCTGATCCCTGCCCCAGTCACCGATGCCTGAAGATGCAGGAGTTACCATCAGCACTGTGGCTGTTTGAAGAGGTTTGGTCACTGACCGAGTTGTGAGGGCAGAAGAGTGTCATCTCCTCCTCTGAAGGGCTTGTTAGAGGCACTCTGGTTTAAATCTCCTGGCTTTTCTCTCCAGAGTTTGGCTTTGAGTGTTGGCTTTATTGCAGTGAAAGGTGCGTTGTGGATGCTTCCCCTGTCATCTTTGGGCACCTGTTGTGCAGGTTGCGCTGTGGTGACTCCGGCTGGTCCCAGGTCATTCCCTGTGACCTCTGCTGCCTTGACTCAAACTTCTCCTTCTGTGGCATTAGGCCTTGGTGCAACTTGGAGGGATGTGAAAGTAAAATGGAGAGGGGGAAGGAAATGGGAAAGCCGCACAAGGGGGGGATGTTGTGATGTGTTATAGAGGAGAGCTGGACCAACTGCTCTCCTGAGGAGGAGGTTTTCCTCTGCTGCCCTGCTCTCCACAGCGGTCACCATGTCCGATCCTCAGATGGGAAAAACAGGTACAGTGAAGAAAGTTAGGGCAAAAAACCCTTTGCAGAAGGGGAGGCGCCTTAACCCTGAGCTGGCTCCTGTAGAAGAGTTACTCCAGGCTAAGGCTGGAAAACTACCCCAGCTATTGACTCTCCTACAGGAGACATCCCTTTGCAAATCGCCTCCTGCAATAAAACCGTGTCAGCGTTTTCATTTCAATGTCCTGTACTGCAGGGGAAGAAAGCCCCGCTCCCAGCCTCTTGGTGTCAAGGAGCAGAGGGTCCCTTGCTGTTGCGTTTCTGTTGTCGCTTATAGCAGGGCCCTGGGAACGAGGTACCGCTCCCGGCTCTGTTGGCGTGTGCCCTCCGTGTCCCTGTCTGTCGTGTGGCCCCTGGTTTCTTTGGCCATGGGAGCGGGGCCGGGCAGGATCCTGCCTCCCTGCTGTTTGTGCCGCCGGTGTTGTCCGTCCCGGGTGGCTCGTGGTGCCCGTCTCGATGCTGCCGTGCTGCTTCTGCCTGTCTCTTTCTCTCTCTCCATCCCAAGGGGTTTCACACTACTTCCCACAAATGCCTTATCGGACATAGGATCTGCCCCGTCCTTTCTGTTTAGCGGTGCTGGCATGGCAGGCAGGTGAGCTGGGGTGCCGGCAGCTCTCTTGCGAGGCCGGTGTTGGACGGTGCCGGTGGGACCGGCCGGGCTCGTGGCACCGCTCGGCAATGTGGAGGAGACGCAGGGGACCCCGTGGAGTGGCACACATGGGCACCTCGCTTCCTCCCCAGCTCCAGCACGCCTGACTGGCCCTGCTCCCTCGGCCCTGGGTTTCTCACCTTTTCCTTTTCCATGGCAGAGCTGGCTGGGGTCGATCGATCCCTCGCCAGGGACATCCGGAGGCCTGAGCATGGTGGAGAGCTGCTGACGGTGCCTGTCTGCTTTTCCTTCCTAGAAAACGTCCATCTCCGTCCGGGGACGCTGCTGCACCTGAGAGGCTCGAAGCTCTGAAATACCAGCGGATAAAGAAGCCCAAAAAGTCATCCAAGGGCTCCTCGAAATCCAGAAAACAAGCCAGTGAGTGCGAGGACCCCACGGTCCGCAACAGCATCCCTCCTGTCCCCTTGTGGGCAGTGCTCGGGCAGGTCCCTGCCAGCTCCAGCCCAGGCTGGATGCTTCCCTCAGCCCCTGCCCACCGAAGGGATAGCTCCCCGGGCTGCTCACCTGCAGGTTGTCCCTCCCTTACCCCTCTTCCCCTTCCATGCATCTCCCATCTCTAGTGATTTGGTTTGGATTTTATTTTCGAGTGTTAATTTAATTTTCCTTGATGCCCCACGTGCTCTCTCCTCGCCCAGCAGCCGGGTTTGGAGCCAGGCTTGCAGCAACCTCCCCTTTACAGCACGTAAAGCACCCTGCCTACTGCCGATAGCTGCCGGCTCTGGTCCAGCTACTTCCTCTTCCCTCCCCAGATGGCTCTGCCTCCCAGGTTCAGCACCTTCCCAGCTCTCAGGTACTGTGGCCTGACGAAGCTGTCTGCCTCCGCAAGAAGAAGAGACACCCTCGTCAGGACCCCTTCGCCCGCCTCTCGGCGCTGAAGGACGACCTCTGCCACCGGCAGCTCCCCGAAGACCAGACAGCCATTCTCAACAGCGTGGACCACGATGACACCAGCGGGCATGCCACGCTGCTTTAGCCTAACGCCGGCCCGAGAAGGTTAAACCGGACGGGGTGGAGGGAGCCGACGTTGCGCCGGGGGGTGGAGGTGATGGGAGAAGGGGAGGACACCCCAACGCTGCTGCCTCTGCCAGGGGGGTTCGGCAGCTCACGGTGGGGATGAGCTGGGGCAGGTTGGGGGGGACGGGGAGGATGCCTGGAGCTCGGGCGCTCCTCGGATCCGCTTCTCCCCCCTGCCTGGATGGCCTCGGTGGGCTGGGAAGGGGGGTGTTGCATCTTGGTTTTGGAAAAGATCTCTAGGCTTAAAAAGCATGGATGGAGCTTTTGACATCCGCTTCTGCAGCGCGCATTTAGGGAGAAAGTGTGGGATTGAGCAGCTGGCCCCCAATCACCGGAAGAAATTAAATGGCATAGGGTGTAATTAATTGCCAAGAAACTAACAACCCAGACGGGAACTGGTAATCCCATGAATCTGGTTATGATAAAAACACAACCAAGTAATCCCAGGAAAGCTGTAATTGTGAAAATCTCACTGCCTTCCCCCTTCCCAGTCTCCTTTTACGTGAAGATAACAGTGACAAGCCCATCCGTGACATCCTTACCTATCTCTGAAAGGGAAAACCAGACAGACCCCGAGCCTTCAAATCAGTCTGAGATGTGAGAAATCACCTTTTGTCTGTGCGAACACGTTCAAACCTTGTTAGCGCGTACTCAGCACTGTGTGAGCACGCAGGTACGGGACCGTTTCCATCCACGGGTGTTTTCCCCCCCAAGTACGGTGTGTGTCAGCTTCCATGAGGGGTGGTTTTGATTAACTCTTCCCGACACTCCGTGTATTGCTGGCAAACGTTCTTCTTTGCTGTGTGGTAACGTGATTTCTTACTACGGTAACGTTTGTAATCTTTATTCATAACTGCAAAACGGGGAGACGCTGCTGCAGGCGTGCGAGCGAAGGGGGTTTGGCTGCGTGATCCCCAAAGCCTCTGTTGGCAGATGCTGAGCCCCAGCGAGAGCGGCTGGAAAATCCCCAGCTCTGCGGATGGAGATGGATGGCTCCTTGGAGCGACCGTGCAAAGCTAAGCCCGGCGTTTCGCGTCAGCTGAAAACGCGTTGCTGCTGGTTTCACTCTTTCCCCTTCTTTCTCCTGCTCCAGCCCGGCTGTGACACCTGCCGGGGTCATGTCCCTCCCCTTGCCCCAGCTGAGGAGACTCGCTGTTCCCCTCTTGGTAACGCTGTTCTAACTCTTCACCAGAATGTATTTCCTCTTCAAAATACTTAGGGTAGGTTTGGCGGCCGGTGGTTTTCTGGATTGCATAGGCCTTTGGTTTGGTTTGTTTGGGTTTTTTTTCAGCAGGAAAGGTGTAGCCCGCTCTCAGACCAGCCGGGCTCGCTTTCCTGCTCTGCCTCCACTCTCTGACTGCGTGGCCTTGGGCAAGTCACTCAACCTCTCTGTGCCTCAGTTCTCCCATCTGTAAAATGGGGATAAGTCATATTAGAGCACTTTGGACAAGCACTCGGTCACCTACGGACTGCAGTGCTACATAAATGCTGAGTGCTAATACCAAGTGATCCCTACCTTTAAAATATTTAGAGATTTTTTTTTTTTTTTTGAAATGTTAATATCAACCGCTCTATCCAGGTTTGCACACTTCTTCCTCTGCGGTAAAGTGCTAAACCCTCCAGCCTGCCTGGGAATAAAATACCAAGTGTTTTATGTGCATATTCTTGCTTTGAGTGGATTCAGGCTGTAGAAGCATCAGGAGACTTGAAGAGCCTGTAGGCATGTTTTTTGCCCCCAGGTTCTCCATTTGCATACAAAACTTTTGTTTATTCCCAGGTAGAATTGCCAAGAGATTCTTCACAATCTCGCCTTTAATTGTGCTTTGCCTTGGTTATTGCTCTTGCTGCTGGTTGAACCTCCAAGGGCTTAGATGTTTGGAGAAAGACGTGAGCTCTCGGCCGGGTGGTCAAGTTACGACACTCCGACCACGCCATGCTCCCCGGGAGCTTTTAGGTCAGAGCCTGTTTATCACTCTGCCTAGAAATATCTGGGATGAGGGGTTGTGCTTCCTCTTCCAGCAGGATGCTCGGAAACCTGCAACCACGGAAAGCAGAGCACCGCGTCTTTTCCAGCCTCGAAGCTCTGACGTAGGTTTGAACCGCTTGACAATAAGTCCTCTAAATCGATAACGAGATATTTCCGAGCTTTAACGACTGCGCGTAGGTGGTCTTCAAACCGCGAGCAGGTTGGTCTCGGGAAGGAGGGAGGGTCTCGTAGAAATGCCCCTCTCTTTCCAGCCTGCACCAGGGCTTTTTATCAAGTATGTGACGAGCGACCGGATGTAACACCCTCAACTACCGGAGTGAGAATTCAACCTCGCTTAACAGTATGACTGCGGATTTCTTTTATTTGAGTGCATTTTAGGGATTTCCCTAGAATCCGCTCGGATCTGAATTGATTTAATGCCATTTGCCCGCTCAGCAGCGGGGGGAAAACTCTGCCTGGCTAACTTCAGCTCGCTGGTAACTCCATCGGTGCGGCGGGGCGGTGTGGCGAGCCGGGATGCTCCCAACGGACAGGCGAGAACCGGGGCCGGGGGGGATGCCCTGGCTTGGGGGAGCCGTGGAGGCTTTGCGCTGGCTGTGCCGCGGCTGACTTGCTCTTCCTTTCGCTCTCGTTGCCTCAACCTCTCTAACGGGAGGTTGTTTTTTTCATTTGAGTGCTTTCCAAACTACTGATGATGCCCGTTCGCACGGGCAAGACTGTCTTGAGGCTCTTGAGGTCGCTACCTCGGGACCGTGCCCCCATCCCGTCTTAAGGAGCTCTGGAGGACTTGGAGTGCAGGGAAGGTTGGCAGAGCGCGCCAGCTTGCTGGGTCAGTCTTTTGAGAGTTGTTTTCCTTTTGCAGGTGTTTTGAGCCGCTGGGCCCCCTGCTTTTCATGGTCTTCGACCTTTAGCGGCTGGAGCTGCAGCCCTCTCTCTTTCAGCCGTGTACCTGCCACGCTGCTGGAGTGGGAAATCCCGCCCGGGCGCCTCGTGGAAGCGGCTCTTCCCTAAAACCATCCTTAACTCCTTTCCCCGCTAGACCGAGTTACCTTCCGATAGACTCAGGCCGTGCTTTGGCAGACGGGCTCCCACCTCTCGCTTTGGCAACCTCCTCGCTTCTCCCAGCCCTCTGGTTTCCATGCCCTTCAGGGGGCCGCTCCTCTCTCCTCCCGTGGACCTGGGACATCGAAGCTGTGCCAGACGATGCCAAACGCTTCCCCCATTTCATCCCTGTTCGAACTCCGTTTCGCTTTGGTGGTTTGCAAACGCTGCTGCTGCTTCATTATTACCTTTTTTTCTTTCTTTCTTTCTTTCTTTCATGCTGCAAAATATATCTTGATTTTTATCTTCCTGGGCCAAACTCTCTTATTTTGTAAGCTTGTCTGAGGTAGATGGCTCTTGCTTTCTCATTAAGCGTACGATTCCTCCTTGCACGTTGCGAGCGTGATGCGTTTCATTAGGTCCCTTGGAAAATCCTGGGCCGTGGTGGAAAAATGCCTCTGAATCGCAAGAATATTTGTGCCGAGGTATCAGTGCAGTGGGCACCAGCCCAGTGTTGGGTGGTCCTTGCTGGTGCCTCTGCTTTCGCGGTGGGGATGCTCCAGCACCGGTTTTGTGCCACCACAGGGGCTGCAGGATTTGGCCGCCCTGGGCTGGGGAGTGGAGAGGTAGGTACAGGGGTGACGCTGAGGTCCCTTGGAAAGAGGGGGTGGTCTCGGGGTGCCGTCCCTCGCACCCTCTCCATCAAAGCCGTGCCGTCCCGTTGCCTGCGTTTCCCGCTGCTGAGCAATTGGCTGCATATTTTAAAGGTGAGTTTGCTGTGCAAACCCACTGGCGTTTTGGTTTTGCAATGTTGACGTGAAGGAAATTGCGAGTTAGTGTAAGTGGGGAGAGAGGGAGCGATTAGGGCTCGCTTGTGGGGCCCTCTTTCTGTGCCTGCCATAAACCTGCGTCTGTGGGTGCTTCGAGGGATGGATTTGTAGGGTGTGGAGGGGATTTGTAGGAGCTGGAGGGTCCCAGGGTCTCTTCCCAGCTCTGCCACCTGTACCGTGATTTTGGACTGGAGCCCTTGGCGGGAGGCACCAGCATGGTTTGTGGTCTCGCCGGGTGCGTGGGTCGGTGCCCCACAGGCAGAGTGGTCCCTGTGAGCTCCCAGGGTGGTGGGGAGCATCTGCGTGAGCAGGCGAGCGTTCTCCTGGGGCAGGATGCTCACTGCTGCTGCCCTGCTTCGGTCACTTGTGGCTGGGAGGCTGGTTTTGGGCGCTGGTGGGCTCCAGGCTGCTGATCTGGCGTTTGTCTCTTTGTCAGCTGGTTCGGTGCCACCCGTTTTGGGGGAAAGCTGGAGGTGATGATATTTGGATCTATAAATATGAAGGGAATGACAGCTTTGCTGTACTTAGCTCCAGGGCTGTTGAGGGCTCAGGGTCTGTGCTCAGCAGCCCAGGCACAGTCCCGGCAGGGCTTAGTCATGTCTCCGGGCATCCAGGCACAAAACATGCGCTCGAATACTTATTGCTGCTCATCTTTTGTAGTCAGTATCAGGACAAAATCTGCCTGGTGCTTTGGTTTCTCCTCCTGCTTCAGGCAGTGGCGTAGATTTGGGAGTTCTCCGAGTTTTGGGTTGGTTTCAGCTGCAGTTCTTGGCTGGGGTATTTTTTGGTGCGGCTGGACCAGCTGCCTTCAGGGATTTCCACATGCCTTGGGCTGGCAGGGTCGATGCTTTTTGTGGAAGGAAATCTTTTCAAGGAACCAGAATAAAACGTAATGTACATATGAGATATAAATACATAGAGAAGCGTAGGACAAAGACAGGTAGGCAGAAGTCCAGTAGATTTGCATGTCAGGGGTATGTTTGTCTTTAGGGGAGAGTGTTTAGAGCTGTGGTGAAGGGGGGGGGAGTGGGATGGGCGAAGCCGGGTGGGTCTGGGGGGATTTTTGGGGATGGACTGGCAGAGCTGGCCCATGGCTGGCATGACCTGCACTGCATCCCTGCTGCGCACAACCAGATGGCTTTTAAAAATTTTATTATTCCCCTCCATTTCCTTTTGGTTTGGTTTTTTTTCCTGCTTTGTTCATTGTATGTGACTCACCCTTAGCCGGGATGTTGAGAAGCTGGAGTGACAGGTCCTCTCCTCTGTGTGTCCGAGGTACGTAGGGCATGACATGGGGAAGAGACGTCACGTTGCCTCGCCTCTAGTGCAGTCGTTTAAAGAAAAAGCACCAGCACGAAGAAACCCTTCTCTGAAGTCCCTCTAGATGCTGCTCTCCGGTTACTCATGTGAAAGCATTATGCTTTTGCATCTGCTCTTCCCAGAAAAGCATGAGTCAGAAGGGATGAGAGGGATCGGGCTAAATTTGTCCTGTGGGCTGAGGAACGGCTGTGCCAGCCGGTCGCAGCGGTGGCTCCTCGGCAGGACGAGATGTTCTTCAGCGTCTGGAGTTTTTTAAACCTTGTTAGCAGGACTTGTCGGGCCTGAAGCATAAAAGGGATTTGTTCACCAATGATGCCAGAACTGTTATTGGCAGAATGTACTGGTGCCGGGCACGGGGGCGGCTGAATTCAGGCTGGCTGCTCACCGCTCCCTGGGAGCCCATCCCCGTGATGTCTGGGCATGGCGTAACCCTTAAAGAAAACAGGATGTTTACTCCCATTTCTCCCCCTCAGCTTAGTTTTGGGCTCTTTATTCTTCTGCTGCGTGTCTTCACTCCTCTGTGCCGGTGTTTGCCGGGGAGGACAGTCTGTACATCCCTGCGTGGTGAGGACTGGTGCAGAGCTGCAGGTTTTTGGGGAGGGCTGGGGATGGGAGCCTGTTCCCCTCCCCAACTGCCGCGTTTCCCCGTTTTCCCCGTTTATTTGTGTTTCAGCCTGGCAGGTTTGTGCCGTCGAAGCGTTGGTGTGGCAGTAGGCAGCGTGTCCAGCGCTGCTGGGTGACGTCAGGATATGTGCCGTCGAGCATCCCCAGTCCCAATCTCTGGCTGTCTTTTGATACGTGCATGGATGGGCCGAGGACCGTACCTAGGGAGGGGGTGGGCAAGAGAAACGGGGGGCAGGCGGGCTGGCCCAGGCTGAGGGGGTTCGGATGGCAAAAGCTTGTGCTGTAGTGGTAGCTAAGGGGTTTTATACCAGTTGCGGTGGGGCAGGACACACGGTCTGGAGGGTCTGGCATCCCCCGGGGAGGAGAGTTTGCCCAGGTTTTTGCTTTACCATCAAAATGACAATTTCTCTCCCAGGGGAGCTTTTTATTCGTGTTCTCCTGAGGCTGCAGGGGACCAAGAGGGCTGCGAAGGGGGGTGCCCATCTTGCAGCCAAGGCAGTCCTGTGGTCTGAAAGCTCCTCTGATTTCCACACGCTCCCCCCCCCAGCACTTATCTTGCATAAAAATACAAAAAAGCTTGAGAAATGAGCCCCAGTATCTCTATCTAAAGAAATGATATTGGTGTATTGAAACTGCATTGTATATAAAATTAAACAAATATATATTTACTTTCTATTTTAGAAGGGGGGGAGAATAAATATTTAAAATAATTCCTTAGTAATAGGTGTCAGAAACTTCTGTGCAGCATGAGAGAGGCTGTCAGAGGTGGGGAGAGTCCAAACAGCAGGAGCAGAGCGAGTATTTTTACATTATATTGCGCTTTGGCTTCGCTGCTTCTCCATCCACCTATAAATAGACAAAAAATATATATACAAATATATATATATATTAAAAAAATTATATATATCTAAGTCACATAGCTGTTTTATTTTTGTATCCATGCCTAGTGCTGTTTGAGCAATACGGTGGCGAGGAAGAGGAGGGCTGGGCAAGGCTGGGGGGCTCGCGGGGCGCTGGCTCTGGCTGCCGTCCCGCTGCCGGCTCAGCATCGCTGCTGTTTGCTGTCGCGTTGCTGTTTCAATAGGGAAAAAAATGGAAAAGGGGAAAAGCCCAGGGCCGAGGGGGGAGCCCGGGCACCCCGTTTGCTGCCAGCTTGCCTGATGCTGTGGCGAGGCGGTGGTTCTTCCACCAAGGGCTGTGTCCTGCTGGGGTTTGTTGGGGTTTTTTTCTGAGAAATAAGACAAATTTAAGCTTCAAGGGTGCTATTTTCAGCAGGAAGGACGAGGCCGGTTAGAAGCCGGCTGGGGTGGCCCAGGACGAGGGGGACACTACGGGGACAAGCTCCCCATGCCGCTACCTCGCTGGGTGCCACCCACCCTCACCTACTGTCCGAAATCCTGAGGGTTTCTGAAACCCTCCTACGGTTCATGGAGCCCCGCAGAGGGGCTGTGGTGGGGTCCCCAGAGCAGGGCACCTTCTCCATAGGCGTGTCAATACCTCTACAACAAACAGATCTCCCACCATCAGGGTTTTACTGGTATTGGGGAGGCTGCTGGTACCCGGCTGGGTGCTGGGCTGGGCTGCGGGGCTCTCCCTGTCCCGGTGGGTCAAATGGCATTGAGCCCTGGCACGGTGGGGAAGGTGCTGGGGATGCTCAGGGCTTATCCTGCAAAGCAGTCCAGACCTGCCAGGCCCCTCTGTCCCCAGCGAGGGGGACAAGAGCCAGTTTTGGGGCTGAGTGATGCCTTGGAGTGGCGAGCCATCCCCTCTGCCTTCCTTGGGGCAAGATTTGGGGATTGCCTTCAGGCAGTGATGTGAGGGGCTTCTGCTCCCCTTGGACTGGCTCCCATGGCCATGGGTGGAGACCCAGATGCTGGTTTGGGGGCTCAGATGTCCCTGCAGAGAGGCTGGGGAAGATGGCACAGACCCTGGGCGCTCCCATCCCTCTGGGGCTGGGCGGAGGTCCCTCGCCGTTGTCATGCCGTGTCCCCGATAGGCCCAGGCACGAATGTAACGCCCAGGAGCTGGTCCCCTCGCAGCGGCACCGGGTCCTCCGGAGGTGTCACCTGTATTTTCCATGATATTTCTGTCTTCTTCGTCGGGGAGGGAGGGTTGGGAGGGGATGTTTCTAATATCAAGCCAGGATTTGTTCAGCACCACTTCTTGATAGCGAAGCAAAGCATGTTTGGTGGGACTAACTTGCATTTATTAGCGGTAAATACATAAGTGAGTATTTTATATGTTGGAAAAAAAAAAAAAAAGGATATAAGGAGAAAGAGAAGGGATGAGATTTCTTCGCCGGTTGATCTCCGGGCTGGAGGGGCTGTCTTGCCCCCTGGCCGGCGGGGCTTTGGGGTATTGCTGGGGGTGGGCTGGGGGGGCGGGCAGCTTTCTCCTTTCCCCATCTCCCCTGGAATCACTTACAGAAAAAAAACAGGAAAAACCAATAGAAATGTTTACAAAGCACACTTTCCACAGTACCGTTAACCCTCTGGATGCCAAACAGACACATAAAGAGCCGCTCCTCCCCAGGCGCCGTGGGACGCAGGGGCGGCCGCGCCGACAGCATCGTCCTGCTTCCCTTGGTTTTATTTAATGTTTCTTTTTCTTTTGGTACACGCGACCCTGCTTCCTCCATCCGCCGCAGCCACGCACATCTGGCGGGAGCTTGCTTTCGGGGGGATCTTTGCTTCCTGCCTCCTCCCAGGCTCTTCCCGCTTGGCGGTTGGGAGTGGTGGGAAGAGCTGTGTGGGAAAGCGCCTGTCTCCGCTCGAGGAGGTTTTGGCTCGGTGGGAGATGCCGGCACCCACTCCCTGCCCAACAGCATGCACTTTAGGGCCAAAATTCTCTTTTTTTTCTCTGTGAGGCTGGCAGAGAGCAGGCAGGGGATGCTCCCGCAGCCCCAGGGGAATGCAGGACCTTTCCTATGGCTCTGCGGGCTCTGGTCCCTTGGTGTTTCCCACGTGGGAAAGCCCTATAGAAGTTCTCCGGGAAACACCTCCGTTGCCGTAAGCTTCTCGAGCCATCCTTTGGGCATTCGGAGATTGCACCTGCGTGCCAGCTCCTGAGGGAACATCCCTGGATCCTCCTGGGGAGCATCTCCAGCTCTTCCAGGGAAGCATCCCTGGATTTCCCAGGGCGGTATCTCTGGATCCCCCTGGGGACCATCTCCAGCTCTTCCAGGGAGCATCCCTGGATCCTCTGAGGAGCATCTCCAGCTCTCCCGGGGATCATCCCTGGATCTCCAGGGGAGGATCTCCAGCTATCCTTGGGGAGGCGGTACGAACGCTTGCGTGCGCCCGGACCGCGACAGGGACCATCCCTGCATCCCCTGGGGAGCATCTCCAGCTCTCCCATGGAGAATCCCTGGCTCTCCTGGTGGGGGGGGACAGACTTTTTAATCCCCTTTGATAGGTTTGTAGACTCTCTGAACCTTCATAGACCTCCATAGGTAGCTCTTGGTTTAATTCCCTCCTAACTCCATAGTGTTTTCCCCAAGACAGGATTTTCTTCCAGACCCAACAGGTCTCTGGTTGCGTGGGACAACTTTTTCCTCTTTTTAAGAAGAA
Source organism: Coracias cyanogaster (assembly GCA_033124195.1). Classification (NCBI taxonomy): domain Eukaryota; kingdom Metazoa; phylum Chordata; class Aves; order Coraciiformes; family Coraciidae; genus Coracias; species Coracias cyanogaster. The sequence goes on from JAVSBS010010660.1 coordinate 48,251, forward strand.
TTTCTTGCCTATGGATATAAAGACTAGACCATCCAACCTCGTTTCCATTTCTTGAATGTCGAGTATTACGATGTATAACACACATTAGGGTGCTCTTTGGTGCTGTTTCAATGGTAACCAGTGGAACTGACATTTTTTAATAACAATAACAATAAAGGAAACTTTAGTACTGCTGGTTCCATAATGTTTGTTGTTGTGACTTTTCCTTTTTTCCTTCCTTTTTTTGTTGGTTTCTTTTTTAATTTTTACTAAAAAGTGAGTAGCAATCAGCTGCCGAATCTCTGTGGTGTTGATTTTACTGACTTGTGCACTGCGAGCCGGGTGGGCTGTGTGACCAGGTTAGTGGGACCTTGGCTTTGAGTCTCTTCGTTTTTAAATTGCACACAGCAGAAATAGCATTTGATAGGAGCCCAGACGGCAACTAGAGGGTTAATTTTTGAACTTCAGGTATGTTCCTCAAAAGAAGAAAATTAAAAAAAAAAAAAATTATAAAAAAAAAAAAGAGAAACTAAACACTATTTTTTCAGTAAGCTTTTTTTTTCTGTAAACGATTTACAAATAAATCTGACATGATGGTGCTGTACCAAAGCCTTACACGAAACTTATTCCGTGCTCTCTATAATCTCTCTGTATCTGTATCGTTGCTCTCGGCCTCCGTGCTCACGAGGGCCGATCAAATGCCAGCAGGAGGGACCGATGGCAGTGTGCTCGGCATTGGCATCCCTGGGAA
>JAVSBS010010662.1:5513-28885 GCA_033124195.1 Coracias cyanogaster
ACAGGCTACCCTATAGAGCTTTTGGGGGGCCCTATAGATCCTATAGATTTTGGAGAAGACCCTATAGAGCTTGGAGAAGAACCTATAGATCCTATAGAGTTTGGGGTAGAACCTATAGATCCTATAGAGCTTGGAGAAGAACCTATAGATCCTATAGAGCTTGGAGAAGAACCTATAGATCCTATAGAGCTTACAGGCTACCTTATAGAGCTTTTTTGGGGGTGCCCTATAGAGCTTGGAGGTGCCATATAGATCCTATAAATTTTGGAGAAGACCCTATAGAGCAGGGTCTATAGGATGCTTGCGTCTTTCCCGTCACAGCACTTCCAGGTTGCAGGTTGGCTGTTGGCTGGGAGCGGTAGGAGCTGCCGGGGCGTCCTGCGGTGCTGGGAAGGTCGGACCAGCAGGAGAGGGGCCAGCGTGGACCGCGGGCTCGGGAGGGAGCCGCGGAGAGAAGATGTCCGGGCGCTGGGCGCAGGCAGGGGCGCGGGGGCCGTTTCCGCCGTTCCTCCCGAGGGGGAGCGGGGGCCGCGGCCCGGCCCGGCCCGCCCCCCGCGGGGGAGCCGCCCTCCGGCGGCAGCGCGGCGGGCCCGGAGCCCAGGATGCTGCTGGGGCCGCTGGGGCTGCTGCTGCTGGGGCTGCTGCTGGCGGGGCCGCGGCGGGCGGCGGTGCTGCGGCCGGGGCTGCGGGGCGGGCCCCGCCGGGAGGTGAGCCCGGCGTTCCTCTCCCTCACCCTGGACGCCAGCCTGGCCCAGGACCCGCGCTACGTCGCCTTGCTCAGGTGAGCCGCTCCCCGCCCGCTGCCGGCGGAGGAGGAAGGGCCCGGAGGAGGCAGCGGGGGGGATCCCGGAGAGGCGCCCGGGAGGGATGGAGGGGGAGCCCGGGCATCCCGGCGGGGAGGCGCTGCGGCTCGGCGTGCTGCGGAGCCGGGGGCAGCGAGGAGACCCTCTCCCGGCTGCTGGGTCCCCGCTGCTTCCAGGCACCTGCCCAGGTACCGCCCGGGGCTTGTGCCGGGTGGTCCCCGCGGGAGGAGCCTGGGAGGAGGCGGCAGAGCGGGAGGGAGGTGCCGAGGGCTGCCAGCCCCGCTGCTCCGGGAGAGAAGCGAGGCCTCGGGCGGCTTTCGGAGATTTCCCTGGGTACTGTCAACATACAGTGAAATAAAAGCTGAAGGTCTGTCACCATCACACCAGGTTCAAGAGGTGCTAGAAACTGAAGCCTTTTTTCCTCTCGTTGTTGACCCTGAACAACTCTGGTCTGGCGAGTGTTCCCCGCCTCTAACCTTCTCTTGCCTTCTCTTCCCTGCTTTTGCTGTCTTTTTTTTTGCGGTCTATTCCTTTTGATTCTACCTTTTTTTTTAGAAGTTATCTTAATTATTTCCTTTTCATCTATCTGATCGCATTTTTCAGCTCTGTGGTGTTTCTCCGGTCTTGGTTTCCCTTCACCCACCACATTCATCTTTTCCCTCTCCCCAAGGCGGGGAGAAAAGTGACACCAGCTTTATTGAAAGGTGCTCAGGTCTTCCACCTCCAGCCCCAACCACACCCCTTGGGGTTCCCTCTGGGGCCAGCCCTGCCAGGACAAGGAGTGGGAAGTCCTTGGTGGCCTCTAATCTGCTGCGTGTCACCACCGAGCAGATAGCGCTTGTGCGCCTGGTGTCCTCCGATGCCTGGCGGTTTCTCCCAGCGAAGGCTGTCGGTGCCGCACACCCTGCGCGGGCTGCAGGGGCAGAGCTTGTGTTACTTTATAAGTGTGTTTTGCTGAAGCTGACCGTGTGGGCACTTCATCTCTCTTGCGCACAAAAGCTATTGCTTTGGCTGTCGTCGATGGAAATTAGGACTGAGAGGGTAAAGTCAGTTTTACATCTACCAGTCTCACAGGACTGGTATTTTTGTTTTTGTATAAATGAAACCAAAAATCCAGGGTAGAAGGATGCTTAGGACAGAAAAATTCCTGCTTTGAAGTGTTGCCTTACTTTGCCCCAGGATTTGACTCCCTATCCATAAGCGTAGTCCCTGGGGCACAGCAGCACCTCTGCTGCGCAGTGCAGAAGGCTGGGGCACAGGCCCAGCGAGGGGTCAGGGTCACCTACTGCAGCGTGTCCCTCCATGCAATTGCCATGTTTAGCCTTTACATGGGAGCCATAGTTTGCATGAATACATTTCTTCTCTTTCTTGACATCCCTTCCTCAGCAATCCCAAACTGCGTGCCCTGGCAACAGCCCTCTCCCCAGGCTTCCTGAGGTTCGGTGGCACCAAGACAGATTTTCTCATCTTTGATCCCAACAAAGATTCGACTTTGGAAGAAAAAATCCTCTGGGAACTTCAGGCCCAGCAAGGTAAAATGGGCATCAACGTGTTAGACTCAAAATCATCCTAGCTTTAGGAGGAGGCTTTGATGCAAGCTGGGGATGCCACAAGGGCAGAGCATCAGCACTGGGGTCCTCCGTGGGGTCAGCATTGCTCTCCTCCATGGACAGATCTGTGGACCTTCAGCATGGTCCATGCGAGGAGCTGTGCTAGCTGTGGAAAAGCGAGGAAGAGTGTGGACCTCATGTCTGCACCAGCATCTGCCACTGGGACTCTCCCTTTGCTGCCCTCTGCTCCTTGCAGCAGTCTTGGGCGCTCCCCCACTGCCTGGGGGGCAGTCAGGGTCAGCTCAAAACTTGTGGTTTCATTATAAACATTAAGTAACAGCTGGAAGAAATAAACGGATGAAACCAGAATTCTGGTTATCTCCGTCTTGGCCAAAGCCAGAGCGAGGCTGGGGATGCAGCCTTGCCTTCTTGTTGCTTCAACAACGCAAGTGCAAACCCGCTGGACAACTCCCAGCTGCGTGGGCTTGGTCCTGGTGCAGGAGGTTTCCCACTGCGTTAAAGTACTCTTCCTCTCTAAACATAGCAAAAGCACATCAACCCTTCTACAAGCGTTTCAGATGAAAAAAATCCTATTCCCATGGCACAGCAGTACAATCCCACATCCCTGTACAACTGGTGATGCTCGGTTTGGAAGTCAAGTGGTACCTTTTCCCCCATACCACTTCTCCGAGCAGCCGCCTTCCTTCTGGCTGTGACTCTGTCTCGTGCCTTCCTCTCTGGTTATAGCTTGTTCCTGGTTTGCAGGCTGAGGAAATACATGAACTTTGAAGCAAAAGTGTCTTATGACTCCTGCTGGCGTTGCTGTTGGAGCCACGCAGGACAGTCAGCGCTTTTGCCTGCGCGAGATGGGCAGCACAGGAAGCCCTGCCGTGTATCTGCCCATAGCAAGGCTGGTCATGAACCGTGCCATACTGCTGCATGCCGCGGCGCCTTATCTGCTCCTCTGGCACCGCAGCCTGTGCTTTGTCAGCTCCCTGGAATAAGAGTTTCCAGCTAAAATAGTGGATTGGGGTGTGACTGCCACGATACCAGGCTCTAGAAGCACAGCTCAGTCTTCCACACCCCATCATCTCCATCACCTTAAACTGGGAAACAGACCTTATCCATACAACATGTATTTACGTGTCAAGCTAGCCCTCTTTCTCTACGTGGTTAAGGGTGGGAAGGTAGGGTGCGTTTCCTGGAAATGCACCACTCAGCCTCTCACCGAGCAGCCGCGCTTCCTCCTGAGCGATGCAGCCCTTGGCGTGCTGGGCTCTGGCTGTGAGGATGAGGACTTAATTGCTATCGTCCTTCTACCCTACAGGGGCTTGTGGCTCGAGGCCTGCCTTTGCTGCAGTTGAGAAGCTACTGCTGGCCCAGTGGCCGAGCCAGGAGAAGTTGCTTCTTGCAGAGCATAACCAGAAAAAGCACAAAAACACCACCATCACAAGTAAGACTTCAATGGATTTTTCTGCTATAACCAGGGGCTGCAAATCTCTTTCCTGTGGTAAAAGGGTCATAGACTGTTAGGAGCTGTAACCACTGAAAATGAGTATTTTTCTAACTGGGTGTAAACGTTTCTAAGAAATCCTTTTCTACTGCCTGCCACATCATATATGGTAGAATTCAGCTGCTGCAAGAGTTGGGAGGATCTCAACAGCTTGCAGGATGGTATGTTGTAAGGTCTGGCCTCTTTTGTCCAACTGGGAGTGTTTGGCAGATCTGCAGCGCTAGGCTAAATAAGTAAAAATTGTCGCTTGGCCGGAGCTCAACTAGCACACTATAACCTTGAGATAAGTATTTCGCCTTTCTCCTCCACACAGGAAATACACTGGATATTCTCTACAGCTTTGCAAACTGCTCAGGGTTTCATCTCATCTTTGGGCTCAACGCCTTGCTGCGGAAAGCTGGCTTGCAGTGGGACAGCTCAAACGCCCAGGAGCTTCTGGACTACTGTGCCTCGCAGAGGTACAACATCTCCTGGGAGCTTGGGAATGGTAAGTGCAAGGTCTGCCTGTGGGGCAGACCACCAGCCATCTGGAAAGGTACCACCACAGGGTACAGGCTGGTAATTTTGAATCTTTTGAATCATGTCCTATAAAGGCAAGGTGATGTTTTATTGGGAAACATGAAGGTTTTAATTTGATAGGAGGGATTTCATAGAATGCCCAACAAATGAGCAAATTGAGGTGATTTTGCTACTACTACCACAGCTCTGGGATGAGGTGAATGATGACCTGTGAGGTGCAGGATGTCACCTGTGGGGACTGGCTGGGACAGGGTGCTGGACAGCAGCACCGTGCATCACCTGACCTTTTGGTTTCATGTTCATTTGCCTCCAAATATCTCACCCGTAACATGCCAGATCACATGGAGCCATAGGGGCTTCATGTGGAATGAACTGCCCCATTTTGTGCCCCAAAACTAGAGCAGGGTGTTGATGTCTGCACGTCTTCCCCAGAGCCCAATAGCTTCCGGAAGAAATCTGGTGTTTATATCGACGGCTTCCAGCTGGGGCAAGATTTTATTCACTTACGCCAACTTCTGAGTAACTATACCCTCTACCGGTACGCGAAGCTTTACGGTCCCGACGTCGGGCAGCCCCGGAAGCACACACAGAAACTCCTGAGAAGGTAGGGGTGTGGGGCTCCAGCAGCACCGCCTGGGCTGGGCAGCTGGCAGGAGCAGTGACTTGTCTGCACCTAGATGCAAGGGGCATGAGGAGGCCTCTGGGCAGAGTTTTAAGGATTTTCTGTTCCAAATCAATAGTAAGGATGTACACATGGATACATCCAGTCTATTTAAGAACTAATTTCCTGCATTTTTGCTTAAATTAGAAACAGAATTTTTTTCCTTGACCGGGGCTGACTGAAATCTTACCTGCATGCGTGAGCTCAAGGCTTAAATGCTCAACCAGTTGATACTAAGATGCTAGCGGTACTGCAGCGTTCTGCACACCCCTTAACTGAGCATTGCCTCTAATGCTGTTTTAACAAGAGCTTTTCACCCCTAGAAATCTTTGCATGTTACGCAAGCATTAATTCATCCTCCCAGCAACCCGCTGAGGCAGCCAGGCTGCACAAAGCCCCTTTCAAAGCCGTTGCAAGCCTGGCCCCAAAGCGGTTCCCCATCACTGCCACCGGCTGGGGGGGAGAGGTGAGGGCTGTGTGCGGCACGGTGCTGGTGGGTGGACACAACCCAGCACCCATACCTGCTAACCCCCCGCTCTTCACTATACCCCTTTTGGTTGCAGCTTCCTGAAATCGGGAGGGAAAGTGATCGACTCCGTCACGTGGCACCAGTAAGTACTGCTCAGATGCCATCATCACTCTGCTTATTGCCTATTTTCTTCAGAAAAATGTCAATTTGAGCATCTCACCAGGAAGGAGGGCGTGAAATACCCCTTTCAGCAGTTCCTTGGGTGCTCCTCTGCAAACTTCTCTGCTCAGAATAAGAGATGAATAGACGGAGCATGTTACAGAAGTGCAGAAGGTCTCCAAAGAGATCCAAAAACAACGGCAGGGGTTTGTAACGTAGGCACAGCAGCAGGGCATGCAACATGCGCAAGACAATTGTTTTGCTTGTTAAATATGTACGCTGAGAAAAACAGAAGTGGCATGTGGAGAAAAAGATGGCATGGCAGCTTTATTTCTCAGAAAAGTGTGAGGGGGTAGGTCATGCATAAGAGAGTTCCTGCAGCAGTTGAGCCTTTTTGCACATACCCTATTTCAGCATGTACCAAACGCTAGTGAGATCTGAGTATCAGTCCCGGTTGTCTCAAAGCTCCAAGTTGCCAACCCTTGCAAATAAAATGCACTTTCCCATGGGAAGAAGAGGGTGTCGCAAAACAAGAAAAGAAGGTAGCTCAGACTTAGTTGGCAGAGACGCCTCTGCTGAACTTCTGCAAGAGCAGAAGGTTTTTAACAAAGGGTTTTAAACAGCCCATGGGTGGCTGGGCTTTGAAACAGAGTCTGTACTCCTGATATTGGTGTTGCCCTTGGCATTAGAAAGGCTAAATCTGCTTGAGTGAAAGCTTCATTCCCTAAAAGCAAATTCAGGGAGTCAGTGATGACCTTCCTGGCAAATGCACACATCACCTTGCAGAAAATGCAGTGGAAGCCTTCTCAGCTGATTCACTACATGCTGCCTTTTTTCTCTGTTTATGTCTGTTTGATACAAACAAAAAAGCCCTGCAGGTCTGGCTGACCCTTGCCCATAAGGAAATGCTAGCAGCCTCTCCTGCTGCCTTACGTTTGCTCTCCAGGTCAGTTTGAGCCTGGTAACTCACCCTCAGATCACACCCACAGTGCAAACAGCCCCAGCACGGGCACAGCCCTTCAACCTTGTGCTGTGGTTTAACCACGCAGTTTTAAAGCGCTGAAGGAGGGCAGTGGGGTAAGTTGGCCCCCGGGCATCTGCCATGAACTCCGCATGCTGGAAAATGATTTCCATGCAACAGTGGTTTTCTTTCCAGAGTTGAGTGCAGCACAGTGATGTGCTGCAGTCAAATAACAGTGCAAAAAGATGCACGTGCCTATATTATATACACACACACACATACAGATATGACTTGTCTATTATTTTGAGCTGCTGGCAAAGCATAAAATGGGTCCTCTCCCCTTCCTGGGCTGTTCTTGCCCTGCGGCTGCCTTTGCTTTAAATGGGCATGCATTATTTTCTTTACTAATTTAGGGTTATTGGGTTTTAGCTTCCTCTTGTGGCTGGAAGACTTCAGCTACTTCTGGTAGGGACCGTGTGATAGTGTGATGAAACACAAAAAACCCTATTTCCTGTTCTTTATTTGAACAAACCAGTCTTAAAGGCTCTTCTGCTCATGGCAGAGGGTAACCTTCATCCCATAGGGATCCCTCTATCCCGTTCCCTACCAGATAGCCAAAATGCTCCAACAGAGGGACAGCAGCTGGGATCTGATATTTTTAATATTTAACTTGATATAGTAAAACAAGTAATCACATTGGACTGATAGAATCCTCAGTAAGAGAAGACGTACAGAAGCTGGCTCTTATTCAGTGATGTTTTCCTTGTTTTAAATTAGTAGATGCAAAAACCTGCTTCTACTTCTGTTGAGCAAAATTTCTGTGATATCCTGCCTCCATTGAGGTCATTATACCTGGTAATCTCTTAAGTATAAACAACACACCTACAAAGGGAAAACAAAAAAATAAAAAGTACTGGACAGAAATATAGTACTGTGGGTAAATCTATCAAGTGAGTACTTTAGGTGGTTTTTGTACCAGTGGTGGTATTTTTCCTTAATTTTGGCTGTGGGTTTTTTTTTTTTTCCATTTCTAGTTACTATGTGAATGGCCGAAGTGCAACGAGGAAGGATTTCTTGAGCCCCAAAGTGCTGGATACCTTTGCCACAGCTGTACATGAAGTTCTGGAGGTGCCTCGTCCTCTTCTGTCATTCCCCTGTTCATTTTCTAGGGGGTTAGCAGAGAATCTAGAACAAAGTACAATTTCTCATTAGCAAGAAACAGAGATCCTCAAAGCTTAGGTGCTGCTCTCATTGTAAATAAATTTTTCAAAAAAAGAACAATACTAATAATAACTGAGTTCCCATAGTTTGCCCTGAAGCAAGACTGGTGCCAGATACACCACAAACTTACAACATTCTCATTTTTTGATGTAGTCTGGGATGTAATTTACAGTCATACCCCCCAGCCTTGCTCCAATTTCTTTGTATTCTGAGATCCTGATAACAGTGTAACTTAAAGTACACCATTACTCAGCATGAGAAGACTTACAGGACCTGGCTTTTAGTGATGTTTGCCTCGTTCTACATTTGCAGACATAATTTTTTTGAGGGAGATGTGGGGAAGTAAATCTGTTTCTAGGCCTTCTGATCAAAACTTCTGTGACATCCCACCTTGGTGTTATCCCTTAAATGCAAACATTGTCCATAGGCCTTTGGCTAAAGCACAGAATTCTGATTGTCCATTATTTCAGTAGCCAAAAAACTTAACTGTCGTCTCTTTCTCTTCTTCCTTATGCCACATCGGCCAGATTGTTGATGGCACCGTGCCTGACAAGAAGGTCTGGCTAGGAGAGACAAGCTCTGCCTATGGAGGGGGAGCTCCCAGGCTGTCCAACACTTACGTTGCTGGCTTTATGTGAGTACCATGTCACACGTGTGGGGAAATTACACATTTTACTAGCTGAAGGTACATGCCCCGTGGGAGGAACATCTTCTTCCGGCTTCCCAGGGAGTGCAGGCGATACATGGGTTGAGGATCCCACCTGTGTGGGAAAGCCCGTGTGCTTTCCCCATGACTGAGGTTCAATGTAGACCCAGGTAATAGTAGATTCCTCTGGGAAATGGGGGATGAGAAGCATATTTCTGCCCTCAAATGTGCAATGCAGACTCTATCCTTTGGTGAGGACAGAAAGTAACTCATGAGATGGGTGTCCTTTTCCAAAGTCATCCTTTGACCACCGTGAAATTACTAACCAAAGGGAAATATAGTCATGAAAATAATTTTCTCCAAGGACTCCCGTTGCAGCATTTTATTGACATAAAAAAAATTAGGCTTTTCTTGGCACTTTGATCAGGTTGTAGATTCAGGGAGATAAAATGGTATGGGAATGTGCTATTCACGCTTTGAAAATTAACCAGAAACATGGCTGCAATGTATTTTTTTCCCTCCTACAAAGCATGATGATCTTTTAATCAGGGCCTAGTGGGTCAGCAAGTCAAAGCCTGGCAATGACATGCAGCCTTGTCGTTGGTATGATGATTTCTCTCAGCCTTCAGGGCTTTGGCCAGTTCAGGAGCATCCACGGATGCTCCTGGTCTCCATCACCTGCAAACAGAGCAGTGGAGTAACTGTTCCCACCAACTTGGACCTCCAGAGGTCACCTGAAATTATTTTTTAAGGTAATCAAAGCAAGACTTGAATTGAAATTAGTTATGTGATTCTAAGGAAGTCAGCGTCATGCCCTAATTCTTGCTTTCCTACCTCCTGAGCTGTTTGGAAAGGGGCAATGGTGTACAGCCGAGGTCAGCAATTTCATCTGCATGTTGTTTGCCTCATTTTTTTGGCAGGTGGTTGGACAAACTCGGGCTTTCAGCCAGGCAGGGTATTGACGTGGTGATGAGACAGGTTTTCTTTGGGGCAGGGACCTACCACCTGGTGGATGCCAACTTTGAGCCTTTGCCGGTACGTATGCAACCCTGCTAACACCATCTGAATGCTGCATGTGTTTCTGCACAGGCAACACTGGAGGTGGAAATACAAGTCGGGTATTTTAACAACACAAGATAGCGACAGATTTTGTTGGACAGTCACAGTTATCCTTGCACCTAGCTCGTTTCGTTATGGGTTCATGTGTTCTACAGAGAGAGATAGATACAAGCTATTTCCTGCAACTGCAGGGATGCAGCTAGTCTTCAACACAGCAGAGACTGATTCCTGGGACATGATGCTCTGATTTGTATGCAGATACTTCTGGAGTTCACAAGGCTTTTCTGGGCAGACTGTTTTGGTTTGAGTACTCCTTAGCTAAGTGATGAGTAGCTTTTAAACAGGAGTGAGATGAGGTATTTTAATAAATTGTATCTCAAGTGAAAAACAAACCCACATGAAGTCAAGACTCAAGCACTTCTTAGGTCATAAGCATATTAAGCCTTCAGTAGTGGCTGAAGGATAATTACATCAAAACACGAATTTAGTATTGCTGGATTTATTAGGAAATAACATTCTGCTGTGATGAAACTTGATTATTTAAACTATACGTTGTTCTTGTGTGTACAGCACGCTTCTTTGTACTAGCAGTACTTACCTTGGGGTGAGAGGATGGCATCTTTCTTTTTAGCTTTCCTCTCATTTTTCTGATTCCAAGCTTCTGCCAGGGGCTATGTTGTCAGGCTTGTTGCCTTAGGCTTTTTATTCCATCATTTAAAATAGATTTAATTTGGACTGAAATAATGTGCTTTGTTCCTGACCTACAGGCAGTACAGATGCTAATCAGGCTAATAATGCTTTAGAGGCAGGGAAATCCAAAACCAGGTCCATCAGTTCTAGTTAACATGGAAATGAAGAAGCACAGCAGTGTCAGAAGTCTGCACCTTCTTGCAGGCCGATAGGAAAAGTCACTTTCCCAGGTTCACAGTGAAGTCAGGAGAGAAACACGACAGTTTTCCTTCTAGGAAAACCTCAAAGACAGACAGATGAGCTGGGCGAAGGTCTCTGAAAGCCACCAGCTGGAGCACGTCCTGCCCTGGGGCTGCACTCAAGGAAGCAACGCTACAAAATGCAGCCTGCCTGTGGCCTCCTAGTCCCAAAACACATCTGTACATTCGCTCTTTGGTACGCTCACAGACCTCATAGATGAAACGTAGCAGTCAAAACAAGGAAAAAATGAGTCTGGACTAGGCATCACTCTGCTCTTGGGCATTGTCCTGAGGTGTCAGTGGATTTACTCTTGACTGGCGTTCAGAAATTCATCCTGAGACCTGTTCAAAAGCACAATGTTAGTGAAAGGCATCAAAGTTGTCTGGGGCTTCTTCCCAGTATTATGCAGGTGGATTGGCACAAGCTTTCCTGAAGGAAGAGCAGTGCATCCCCCATAGGTTCAGTCCCGAGGTACTCTATGCCCTGCAGAAGGGTGTTTCCAAAATGCGGACATTCTCTCTCCCACAGAAAGAGCTCCGAGATTTGCATATGAAGGTGAAAATTACCCTAAGGTCCCTTGTAAACACAGCTGCGCTGCAGCTTGGAGGTAGGGTTTACTCTTTAGCTATGCTGTTGGTGGGAATTTAAATAGATACGGTGGAAAAACTTGGTAAAGCAAATGTTGATGGGGAAAAAAATCCCTGAAATACCAGAAAAATGAACATTACCTTAAGCACTGTGTGGAGTACCTGGCATGTACTCAAGTGCTTACGTGTGGTTTTGTGCCTTCCAGGACTACTGGCTCTCGCTGCTCTATAAGAAGCTGGTGGGTACCAAGGTGCTGAAGGTCAGCCTGACAGGAGCCAACGAGAGGAAGCTCCGTGTCTACCTCCACTGCACGAATGCCCTCCAGTAAGCCTCCAAAAAGGGTGAAATATCCAAGAAACTAAGCTCACAGCCATCCCCTGGCCACCAAAAGCAATTTGAGACAGTGTGAGGATGCATGTTATTTCTGTGAAACCTCTTTCTCTCCTGATACCTAACCACCATCTTCTCTTGCCTTGCAGCCCGAAGTACAGAGAAGGGGATGTGACGCTCTTTGCCTTAAATCTCTACAATGTTACTCAACATTTGCAGCTACCGAGTTACTTATCAAGCAAGCACGTGGATCAGTACCTCTTACTGCCTCATGGCAAAGAGAACATACTCTCCAGGTAAGCGTGCAGTTCCTCCTGTCTCTGTAGAAAGGATTGTGAGTAGAGTTAGACGGCCTCTAAAACCTCACCTTGTTCAGTTTGCAAGGGGGGTGGGGAGAAGACATTGCCATTCAGTCATCTGGGGTTTTTTTCAGTAAGATCTGACTTCTGTTAAATCAGGTCTCCTAAAAATCAGGCTGCTGAAAGCTTGCTCAGGTCTGAGGACACTTGTTTGGTGTTAATTGGGAAGCTTTTCCCCAGCAGGCTTCAGGGCTCTGGGCCAGCTGCTGAAGTCCTTTTCCTTTTGCACAAGCGCAGTGCTGGCTCCTGATTTACAGCGGCATGTTCAGGCTTTGTATCGTTTCTTTTGCTGTTACTGCTAATGCATAAGCATGGGAAGAATCTGTCCTGTGAGCACAGAAGATATTTTAATACTTGCAGAAAAAAAAACAATTTAAGTGTGTACTTTTCAAAGCCTGTTCTGCTGTTAACCTCACTGGAAGAGTAAGAAATGTACTTTTCAACTTGTTTGTGCTACAACTCCTTCTCCAGGTCTATTGAGTTGAATGGCTGTGTGCTACGGATGGTGGATGACCAAACCCTGCCAGAGCTAACCGAAAAACCCCTTGGTCCATGCAGTGTACTTGGCCTTCCAGCTTTCTCTTATGGCTTTTACGTTATCAAAAATGCCAAAGCTACTGCTTGCATTTAAATCATTAATACACACATGCAGGGTAAATGTACAGCACTTGGTTAGTAGGGAACTTTAATCCTAGAGATTCACATTTCTATCATGAGATTCGATTCTGGCAAGGGATGCAAATGTGGCAAGCACTGGCACAATCTGTGGGCTGGTGAAGACATAGGATCATAGAATCATACAGTATTTGGGTTGGAAGGGACCTTAAAGATCATCTAGTTCCAACTAGAAAGATAATTTCCTGACACAGGCGGTGAGTGAGCCAACTAGGGAAGGATCCCTGCTAGACCTGTTGTTCACAGTCAGAGAATGACTTGTGGTTGATGTGAAGGTTGGAGGCCGTCTTGGGCATAGCGGTCATGAAATGGTAGAATTTTCAGTTCTTGGGGAAATATGGAGAGGGATCAGTAGAACTGCCACCTTGGACTTCCAGAGTGCAGACTTTGACCTGTTTAGGAGTCTGATTGACAGAGTCCCTTGGGACGCAGTCCTGAAGGGCAAAGGAGTCCAGGAAGCCTGGACATTCCTCAAGAAGGAAATGTTTAAGGTGCAGGAGCAGGCCATCCCCGTGTGCCATTACGATGATGTGGCAGGGAAGAAGACCAGCTTGGCTGAACAGAGAGCTTTGTCTGGAACCCTGGAAAAAAAGTGAATTCTATGGCTTGCAGAAGAAGGGGCAGGCCACCTGGGAAGGCTATGAATATGGGCCCAAAATACAGGCAGGTGGGGAAGAAGACCAGCCTGGCTGAATGGAGAGCTTTGGATGGAAGTGAGGAACAGTTTATGACAGTTTATGCCCGTTGGAGAAGGCGGCAGGCTACTCAGGATGACTACAAAGATGCAGTGAAGGTGTGTAGGAGAAAATCAGAAGGTCCAAAGCCCAACTGGAACTCAACTTGGCTACTGTTGTTAAAGACAATTTGAAATGTTTCTATAAATACATTAATAACAAAAGGAGAATCTTAATCCTTTACTGGATACAGAGGGAAACAGCAGGGACTAAGAACAAGGAAAAGGCTGAGGTACTGAATGCCTTCTTTACCTCAGTCTTTAATAGCAGGACTAGTTGTTTGCTGGGTAGCCAACCCCTCTAGTTGGAACACAGGGATGGGGAACAGGAGGAGGACTCCATAATCCAAGAGGAAATGGTTAGTGACCCACTACACCACTTAGACACACACAAGTCTATGGGGCTGGATGGGATCCACCCAAGGGTTCTGAGGGAGCTGGTGGAAGTGCTCACCAACCCATTTTCCATCATTTACCAGCAGTCCTGGATAACTGTAGAGGTTCCAGTTGACTGGAAGTTAACAAATGTGACACCCATCTACCAAGTGAGAAGGAGCATCCAGGGAACTACAGGCCTGTCAGTCAGACCTCAGTGCCGGGGAAGGTTATGAAGGAGATCATCTTAAGTGCCATTATGCACTGGCTGAACGGCCAGGCCCAAAGAGTTGTGGTGAATGGAGGGGAACAGTCAGGAGGGCTTTAAACTGAAGGACTCAGGGGGTGGGGCCCAAAATGGTAATGCTTATGCCATTGCATCCAACTGGGGAATAAGCTAGGCCAATCAGCACAGTGAGAAATGCTCCTTAGCTGCTTTCCAGGATGAGAGCTGGAAGGCCAACCACCTCAAGGCTGGATATGACTATGGTGGTTACTCTTGCTGCCGTTCACAGTTGCTTTCTTGCAGAAATAAATCTCTGAAATGCCTCTACACCAATGCATGCAGCATGGGGAATAAACAGGAAGAACTAGAGATCTGGGTGAGGACGCAGGGCCATGATCTCATTGCAATCATGAAGACATGGTGGGATATCTTGCATAACTGGAATGCTGTCATGGACAGCTATGCACATTGTAGGAAAGATAGACCAACAAGGCAAGGTGGTGGAGTTGCTCTTTATGTGAGAGAGCACCTGGAATGTATAGAGCTCTGCCCGAGGGGGGATGAAGAATGTGTTGAAAGCTTTTGAGTAAGAATTAAGGGACGGGCCAACATGGGCGACATTGTGGTGGGAGTTTACTACAGACCACAAGACCAGGAAGAGGATGTTGACAAGGCCGCCTACAAACAGCTAGAAGTAGCCTCAAGATCACATGTCCTGGTGCTCATGGGTGACTTCAATCACTGAAGTGCTGGGGCCTAAGTTGTGGGCCCCAAGTTGGAGCTGACCTATGGATGAGTCACAACCTAGCAGAATGTTTTGTTTTTTTCTATTGGATTCATGTTCCAGAGGCAGAACCTGGCCCACCTGTGTCTCTGTGTCTCTGCCCTCACCCAGGTGGTTGTGGTTGGAGTGGTGGGTGAGGCCAGGGCTATATCAACCAGGAGCCAATTAGTCAGAGGAGCTTCATGTTGGGTGTGGCTTCTGTTGGGGTTGGTTGCATCTTGCTGAGATCTCTCTGTGGTGTCCCTCCATGTGAAGAGCCGCTGAGGAGCCATCTCTGTCTGTTGTGTCCATCAGGCGATGCTGGCACCACAGTGGGTAGTGGAGGAGCTGGGCTGACAGGAACATATGCCAGGATTGTTTGAAAGAAGACTTGTGAGGGGATGTTGCTGAGTTCGTTCTTGGCCTGTGTGATCAGGCAGCTGATGGCAGACTAAAGTGCTGATAGCTGAACCAGCACAACAATCACCCTGATTTATATTGGCTGGAAAGGCCACACAGTTGTCCTGGTTCGGACAGGACAGGGTTAATTTGGTGCAGCCAGGCTACCCTGGGGCCAGTTCCGGTGCTGCAGGCAGCTTGCGGGGTACGGCTGATCCGCTGGGGTCTGTCTGTTTGCTCATACGGTATTGCTTATTTTTGTACATTGCAGTTCTTACTGTTGTTATTACTGTTGTTGCTGTGATTGTTTCTTATGTGTCACTGTATTAAACTCTCCTTAACTCAAAAAGGCATTTAAAAACTCTTTTGTTTGCAGAGGAGGGGCAGCCACAGCGGCCACGTGACTTGGATGCTGGGACTGAATCACTGAAACTTTACTAAACTATTATAATCCTGCAATTACAGAAAAGAAGTTCCAGTAATTCTTTATTGGTAGTCTTTGGTAGTGATGCTGCTGCCTGGGAGTAGTTACAAAAGATACATAGTTACCACTGGAAAGTGCTCCTCAGTAATTACTGACCTAGAACTTAAATATTTGTCTACTATATGCAGGGACACAAGACCAGGTTACTCAAAGCCCCATCCAACATAGTCTTGAACACATCCAGGGATGGAGCATCCACAGCTTCCCTGGATGTGTTCAAGACCAGGCTGCATGGGACTCTGAGCAACCTAGTCTAGGGGGAGGTGTCCGTGCACATGTCAGGGAGGTTAGAACTAGATTATTTTTAAGGTCCTTTCCAACCCAAATCATCCTATGATTCTGTACTTGTAGATTTCAAAGACTCAATGTGTTTTATTAACTTATTCTTCACGTCTTCAACACAAGGAAGGCATGAAAGTTGGACCTTGAAATAGGCATTTTGTACATGATGCTCACATATATCCATGAAAGATTAATTATTAAGTACTGAAAGCAAATAGGAAAGAACAATTTTTCCCTTGCTCCAGAATGGCTACACTCTTGCTATCTCACCCCATTTACAGGCATTGCCTTGAGCAGTCAGGTAAGTCAGTAGCATAATAACTCTTGATTAAAAGGGAGAGGGAGACATTTAGGAATAAATATGTAAACACGTTTTTAAAAAGACAGCCTTAGCTATCTCTGTGAAGAAATGGGTCTACTAGCATACAGCAATGGTGTCTGCTGGGACTTGTTCCCCAAAGAAACAGTAACACACTTAACAAAACAAGGTGGGGTGGCAGTGGTGTAGAAACCAAACAGAAATTAAATTACCTTTGAATCAGCATCCCAACATTGGTGCATTAGTTCTGCAAAACTTCTGGGACAACTGCTTGGAATGGTTAATCTCTAAAGGAGAGAGAATATACCAGTTATTGGAAACATTTCCATCTAAGCTGCTACTAACAGTTTTCCTATAAAAACAATGCAATTAAAATAAGTAAAACACATTCTTCTTTCTTTTAAATGCAATATAAAAACTAAGGATTGACATATTAAACAGAAAAAACAAAATTACCAGCTAGCAAGACGTACAAATTAATTAATAGACCTACAAAGAAGGAATGGAACAAACACACAAATGGAGTTGCTTAAGAAAGTTCAGAGACAAGGACGTAAAAACAAGGCAAGCAACTTTTAATATTAAAACATAATAGTTTGTGGAGGTTACTGCATGGTATTCCAAGATGCTTGTCAAGATAGGTATAACATACAGTTTGTCTTAATTCCTTTCTCCCACACAGATGATCCAGCTGTATAACACTACAATCACTTTTGCTGTAACAAATGGCTGTACATTAAGTGAGTTAAAAAGAGTTAAGTGAAGCTCTATGACACAAGAGACGTTTCATGAGCCTGTGGTCAGAAGGATTAATGAGGACATGCAGATCTCCAAGAGCACTCACAGAGCACAGTGAACTCATATAAATATTTCCTGATGACTGAAGACAAGGAGTTGCTCGTTATAGCCACTGACTACAGAGAATTAGTTTGAAGCTTATTTGATTTCCTTTGCTGAGGGTTTTAAACCATTAAAAGATTCTCTCAGTCAGTCTTAGAGGACTTTTGTTTAAAGACTCTGCCTCCACACTGGAAAGCCTAAAAGCAAATCTGTTCTCATATACACACACCCAGATACTGAAGCCTCTCCAGTTGAGATTAAATGTGCATCCCAACAACATTATACATACAAGGAGTTAACTGACTTCAGATGTTTCATAGTAAATTTAAAAATTAGGTAGATAAAAACCCAGTTCTTCAGTGAAAATGGGTCCAAATGTAAGAGGGGTCAAGCTGGAAAAAGGGGCTCCCTGTCCTGTAACACATGGGAACCAGGTATTACATTCCTGTTCAGACCAACTTGTCAGGAAGACCATTTGATCTGTCCTGCTGTTGGCATTTCAGAAGCAAAGCAGAGCAAGTTGTGTCAAATTGTACTGTTATATTACTGCAATGTGACCTGCAAAGCCTTACAAGTCACAGTAGCCAAAGTAAGAGTTAAATTCTGTTGCACAAGAATTTGAACACCATGAAAACTTCAAACATGAGATCCAGAGCCAGGGCACTGCAGCAGTATGATTATTAAAATAATGTAATTCCTTAAGGTGCAAAGCTTTCTGTACAAGAAGCACACAGAAATTTGTACAATGCATAAACAAATTGTACTGGTGCTTGATCTCTGGTTGAGTCATTAGCCTAAAAATACACTGGCTACTCTTGCTACAGTGTTTGTCTGTAACCCTCACTGTTCCAGGAGGTGGAAAATCAGTTGCAATCACCACTTACACGTGTTTAACTTGTGCAGAGTGTTACCCGTCATGCAGTACAGAGGCAGCAGGTTCCAAAATGTTGTATTATAATAAAGATGACGCTTCTCAGTGGTAATTTATTATGAGATCATGCCTAGCATAGTCTGAACTCTCATGTTTTCCTTTTCTGGATTAAAAAACTTTATAATTATATAGAAACTCTACCAGAGTAAAAATAACACTGTAAAATTCTGCAGAGTCTAAAAAGACCCATACAAGAATCATTAAAATGGACTTAATTTGTTGGGCTCTGGCGTTGCAAAGGGGGATTTTTCACCTAATGCAATTATGCTTTGGCCTCAGTCCCACACTGATTTTAACAAGGGACTTTCAGTGCAAAGAATGAAGGACTGGCTCAACAGTGACTCAAATCAGTTGTGAACTGAAACCATGCAACTTCACTGATGTCAACAGATTGAACTGAGAGCAGAACCTGACCCTCACACTTGCTTTGCACACAGAAACTACGAAGAAAAGCAGCACAAGCTGACTTTTACTAAGCTTACGCTGGGCATGTTCCCTAAGTCATGGCCAGAAAAAATAAAAAGTATATAAGCAAGTGTTAATGGCCTTTAAGGTCCCTGGCATCCTTCCAAAGAAGATGGTACCTACAGGCTAGCGGTACCTGACAAACAGCTGGCTCTGAAAACGTCACCCTTAGGTTTCTTCAGCCATAGGTAAAAGAGTCATCATGTCCACATTTTGTTCATGCTGTATTTCATGCAGTTCTTTGCTCTGGAAAACTCTAGAGAAATGTGTTGTACCCTTTGACATATTTTTGCGTATGACTAAATCTTTTTACAACACTCTCAATGCCATTCTGTGTCCCTTACAGAAAACTGCACATAGTAGGCATAGGAAAGAAATACTGCTGATGGAAGCCTTTATGGTTCCTCCTTCAAACTGACGTACGAGGCTTCTCCTAACCTAGGAAAAAGTCTCATTGTGCCTCTTGCTCTGATAAATGCTGTAGAAGACCACGGTCTTAATCTTCACACTGTTACTGCAGCATTTCCAACTAATCGGTACACCACAGTATCACTCACTGGAATTAATCCAGTCCTCAAATAGAAGAAAAAGAGAGAGGAAAAAATCCACCAACAAAAAAATATTAAACTTAGAGGAGGAAACCTAACTCCTCTGTTTAACTCTGAAGCATTCTGAGAAACAGTTTATGTAGAATAATAGGAATCTGTACTGTACAGGCACTGCCTCTCCATTGTAATGTTTCCCAAGCTTCCGCTGGGTCTAGATAGAGGAGGTTTCATCTTTGTGGAGGATTTCCATGCTTGTCTGTGTGTGGTACAGTCACAACTTTAAATGTTTTTTAAATGTAGTTACTGTCTTTGATATCAAGGGACTATGTGTTCAGATATACGCTCACACGTCCAACTAACTGAAAGCCTCAATTTGTGAGAAGAAGAAAAGCGAGGCTGGGGACACTGTACAAACGGTGTTTACACCACTGAAGTGCTTTTGAAATGGAAAGACTCTGCATGAGGAGGCTTGCAGCTATGCCACAGCCTTGCCGATACCAGTGAGGAGCTCATCTTCAATGTAGTGTTGAACGTAGGTGGCAAAACTGTAATTTCTCTCTTTTTTTAAAACTATTTTTTCTTCTTTTATTTTTGAAATTTTCATCTAAGCGGCAGTTTCTTGTACTATAGTGACTCCTGCTGGGAGAGTTAAGTTGAAGTAGCTGAAGGTCTCTCACAGATATATCAACTCCCGGCCAGTAAAAAGATGTCCTAAACGCAGGAGATGGAGTTAAACTGTTCCCCTACCTTGGACGCAATGGCTTCTTTCATCACTAAGAACAAACCCCTAGGTTTTACAATTGAGACTGAGAAACTAGTACAGTACTTGTACAATTTTTGATCTACAGCATCACGACGTGAAGCTGCAACAATTAGATGTAAAGGGTCCATTCATGAGGAATAACATCACTTTGACCCTTTGTGTTAGCTCCTACTGCTAATCTTTCCATACGCGTGAACTTACTTTCAATTTGAAGAAGATGAAAAA
The DNA here is from genome assembly GCA_033124195.1 of Coracias cyanogaster. Classification (NCBI taxonomy): domain Eukaryota; kingdom Metazoa; phylum Chordata; class Aves; order Coraciiformes; family Coraciidae; genus Coracias; species Coracias cyanogaster. Next base: position 25,310 of record JAVSBS010010662.1, read on the forward strand.
GTCTTTTGCAAAACCCCAATACTGTTTTCTGATCTATGTACCTGAATGTAGAAACGTAGTCTTACCTCGTTTTTTTCCACTACAAGCCAAGCTACTTGTAATCCTTCCAAGCCTTTAAAGGGGACCTCCCTTGTTAGCATCTCCCAGAGAACCTGGAACAGAAAAAAAGAAAAGAATTTTTATTTCTGTACTTTGTATTTTAAATACATTATTAAACCTTGATAGAGCACTATTCTGTATCCAATTATCAGGCAACCAGTTTCCATTTGCAGGAACCTGGACCAGTGTTTGTGTGCAAGATCCTCTCACTAAATTAATTTGAATGTTTCTGCTTTTTCCTCTACAGAAAAGCCCAGATGAAAAACTGGGTTGTGTGTGGTCTAATGCCTGCAATTTTGTGAGAGCCATGGAAAATGCTTTTTACTTTCCTTGTACACTATAGAGTTCACATTTGGCAGTTGAGACTTGGAAAGACAATGCTCCTCTCCTCAGCCCCAACTAGACACATCTTTGCTTTGTAGTCATTTTGCATTTAAAAATATTTCTTTATTATTGCAACTAGTGCTTCTCAGTACTCAGAATATGAGTCAAAAGGTATTTTGCTCCTATGCCTACAAAAATATTAAATAAAATTTTACAAGCAAAACTGTAACTGTTTAATCTCGAAGTATGTGATTATGTTACACTAAACAATATACAGCATATAGAAAATTACTCTGTTCTCCTCAATCTTATAGACACGCTGTCCTTACACATAGAAAGATCTCCAAATTTCACATGCTTTTAGCATTTTGGTAGCACAGTACCCAAAAATCTAAGATACTCTGTAGAAAAGAGTTTGGCATCACCAAAAAGGTTTCAGGTCAATGAATCCAACTTGCTTTTCTGCCATTGGGACTACATATTGGAATTCAAATTAACTGTCACTCTGTACTTTCATTAGTGTATGTCTCTTTTTTTTTTTAAATCAGAACCTTCATATATGTATCTTGTTACAAACACCTACAAATAAACTTTTTCTTCTGCTCATATACCAAGCATATCAACAAAAAAAGACATCATTTATGTATGACCTGACCAAGCACATTAAGATCCTTCTGCAAGTCTCTATATCCTTACTATTTGGGTTTTTACCCATCCATATTTCAGCTACATCATTTTGAATGGGTTCTGGCCAGCTATGAAGGTAATTAGAAAGAAAATGTGAGAATATTGGCAGATGCTGTTCAAGCAGAAAAAATGCACTGAAGCAGAGTTGGGCCTTTAATCAAGTGAACAGGGTACTCCATCAGTAGATCTATTTGAATAATTCTGATTGAGTCAGAAGACTGATTAGTAAAGGTAAGGGTATCCTGGAATAATAAGTAAAATGACAGTTTTCCTGAGAATAAGAAATATGTAGGGAAAGCTATCACAGAGGTATTCAACTCTCCAGTTTGCCTCAATTCATTCCTTTTAGAAGGGGAAAAAAAAGGTACCTCGATTTGTAATTCAAATTATCACCTCTCTACTGGTAGAGAAGGAAATTTAACTGTGAGAGAAGGAAATAATTTAGCAGTCCCATGTATTCCAGATGAAAGAGCAGTGTACAAAACAGCCAGTTAAAAATAAAAGCCCCTGGACTAAATCAAACATGCAGTTGAGCAGCCTTGCAGAACCACCTCATCTGTATGGCTGTACTAGGAAACCACAGAGAAGAAACCCAAGCTTGCATATCAGGTAGAGCAGTATCTAAACACATCTTCCAAGTAAAGAACATAATGAAATACGCATTAAATGTCTCCAAGAGCCTTGAGCAGGGAAACTCTACTGCTCTACCAGCTTTCTTTCAGAAGACTGTAAATTTTAAGGGTTATCTTGTTTCATTCATGCACTTAAATCTGTGCAGAACATTTTGCACTGAATTCCTTCACCATGACACCTTTAGTGTTTATTTCCACTGTCTGTATGGATCACTGCCTTCCTAAACCATCACTGCTAGCTTGAAACACTTCAAGACTGCACATAGTCAAAGAGAAAAATAGCAATCTGACACAATTTGAAGTATTTTTCTTAATATCCCATGGTTTTACTAACAGTAGATGAAAATAAAAGATACAAAAGTGAGATGTTAGAAATCCCTGTATTTATTTACACAAGTCTAGAAAATGTTCTAACAACAACGCCAATTTCATGTTCAGGCCAATGCTGTAGATAAAGCCTTTCTTTCTAATGGTGGCATGTCTCTACCTTCAGTTTTATAGGAGCTTCAATCCCATCTCATGAATTAGCTACCCTGAAGCATCAGATACAGTGAATTACTGCATTATCAATCTTTTAAAAAGCAGCAAATGGGTATCTTCTGCATTCTCATTTGCCTTTTCCTGTCCCCGGGGTCATTCAGAAGCAGAAAAAGCACCTCAACCTGACTTACCCCAGCCTCTTTACTGCAAGATACACACTGCTTATTTTCAGAACTGGCTCCTCAGCTCACCTCATATGAAAATCAATCTATCTTCCATTTCTGGTGCAATTTAATTGAGACTGACATGGTTCACTTCCTCTCCAATCTCTAATGGTGAGGATCGCCTGCTTTCCTGATCACATCACATTTCTGTGATGACGGACAGCAGATGCTCACAGAGGAACAGCCAAGCTATACACAATGATGGAAAACAAAGCAAGATCATATAATGTAGTGGTTTGTAAGCTGTGACCTCTGGAGATGTTCAGCTCTTCTTTGCATACAAAGAAACAGAAAGGAGAGACAGATGTACAAATGTTCATCCTATACATGAAGCTGAGAATAATAATTATATAGTCTTCAGAAAAAGCTCACACATTTCTATTAGCTCAGCTGTGCACTTTAATTCTTACCCTCTCAACTACATGACAACAAGCAAAAGGGGAAAAAACCCCAACAAAGAAAACAAAACCCCACATCCCCACCCCAGTGCAAAGCCAACAAAGATTCAAAGTGCCATATAGGATAGGAAACATCCAAATGAGTAATTTGAGAAAAAGCAACCACTCTGAACATCTTCATTGAAAAACAGAAATGTTCTGTCTTGGTAGGAGAGTGTTCACAGATGAGGGTTAGGAGCCACAATTAGCAGAAGTAAATGAGCAGAAAGTGTTGCACTCTTAGAGGTACTGCCCTTAAATCAGTCTTCTCTGCATTGATCCAAGTGGAAGTCAAAGATCTCGTAATTCTTTCCAAAAAGAGTAAGGGATAACCCCTGGAACTGGCCAACATTCCCTCTATAAATAACATATGTTCTCATAGCTGAAGCAATGTATGAACTACAGCTAGGAGCGTAACAGCTGCTACATTTAATGGCAGTCTCTATGCTACCAGTAGCCAATTAATGGTTTGACTTTTTTTTGTTCTTGTGTTAAAATAATTCAACTGCATCATATGCTCTTTCTATGATGAAACACATTTATACTGATACACAAACACACTCTGCAGTACACTTCAATCAAATTTTGCCAGGATAACATATTCTGAGCTTGTATCTTCATTATTTCTAAACAGCTTTTAGAACATGGAATTTAAATGCATGTCCATGTCCCTTCACAAAACTTTAGCATTCG
>JAVSBS010010662.1:31405-50782 GCA_033124195.1 Coracias cyanogaster
ATGCATATTACTAATCAAAAGTTAAGTTTAGATATATTTATAGTAGGGAATTTATCATATGTCTTCATGAAACAGGATCTTTACTTAATATACTAATGATTTTTGGCATAAAGGAAAAATATATAATTTTTACCCATGCATTGTATTGCTTGCTATTGCTACAAATACACTATACCTGTGCTACTTATGACTGGTTTTGTAGTCCACATATGTAAAAACAGCCACCTACCAATTAAAAGTACCCAATAAATGATGATTTTATATATTAAACTAACTAATATTTTAAATATTATGGTAAGGATCTTAATAAACATGCAAGACACTGTTCTTCCTGCCATTTCCAAGCATGTAATTATAAATTATGGGGCAGTCTTGAAAGTGTTCTATTTTTTGTTGTCCTTATTTAGAGCTGTTGTTCTTGAATCACACAAATTCTGCCACACTGGAGATCTACTAAGCATAGGGAAGTGAGAGGCACTCACCACTCCGTATGAGTATGTGTCACATGTTTCAGACACCGGGAGACTTTGAATAACTTCTGGGGCCATCCACGGAAAAGTACCCACTAATGACATGTGTGTTGTATGGGAGTGGAACCTTGAGGCACCAAAATCACAGATCTGGCAAAAATAAATAAAAAATAAACAGATATTAGAGTATCAACTTCATTCATTAGGCATCAAAACATCAAGTGGCAGCATCTCTCTACAAATAATTAAAGTGTTCATACCTTTAACACACCATCAGCAGCTATAACAACTGAAAATGAAAAAAATAATAGGTTACAAGAATGCTGTAAAAAATAAACAGAATACAATTTCACAGTAAGAGACTTAGCATTTTACCAAAAAAATGACCCTACAGTGAACCAGCACTTGAACATACATGCATGCATAATTGTCCTGGTTTCTCTGAGAAGCTTTAGAGGACATCTGCTGAATACCTGCAAGCCTCTGAAACAAAGGCAAAACCTTCCAGGCCTTACTGAGGTCATGGACAGCAACACAACCATAGCTGGATAAACTCAATTTTCCCCAATGTATTTAGCCTTAAAAAAAAAGTTCTCTGAACAATTAAAAAAAGGAGAAAACTTACAACTGAGGTGATATCTAGATTTTTCTTTACTATTATCTCCCCTTGTGCATTATTAAAATGTGTCCCTCCTATCCCACTACTAGTATCAAAAGTTTCAGTTAAAAGGCGATGTTAACCAGTTTCAAAAATGGCCATTAACTGCCAAATACAGACTAACTCATGCAGCTCCACACTGAGTGCATGTTACTCAAATGCATGAATATCTGTCAAACCTCAAAACAGACCACAGGGAGGACAAGATTTTTCAGATAAGAAATAATAGGCCTTATCCAGTCTATTGTGTCTGGTGTCTGCCAACCTCTCCTGGTACTCAACCTTCCCATATAGCAAAAGGAAGTGAGGAGCGTCCAGGCAATGTCTGATAGCTGATAAGATGGGTACAATCATGGTCAGCAAGACACAACTTGAAAGAGCCCTCCACAGTGCTCTAAATGATGCCAGGGACTATCAGAAAGGGCAGACAGGCTCAGGACAGGGAGGAGGGAGCGGGCTCTCCTGTGCCTCCACAAGTGCAGCTTGATGACAGCCAAGATATTAGTTCTGCATGTTCACAAAGCTCAGGTACAGGTTTACAGACTACATTAACAGGTAACAGTAAATGCAGAGCATTTCAGTGTTTTGCTACTTTACCATTCCTGGACTTCAGATCCCTGTGGATAACTTTGACTGGAGCTTCCATATGTAAATAGTGCATTCCTATACAAAGAAAGGGAACAATCTAGTTAGGCAGGCTGAGTGTGGCCATCGTGTCAGCAGGCACATTTTCTGGTTCTCATTAATTGTCCTCATTATGAGTTGGCATACCTGCATGCTGCAGAAGCAAAGCTTCCCATAATCTACTTTGAGCAAAAAACATTAAGCAAAGTTAATATATCTCTCAGAGCATCTATACGGATATGTTAATGCTTTTTAATGTCATATTTAGTTATTTTCTCTAAAGTAGTGTCTACACAGGGGAGCCAAGGTATGAATTTACTGTTCATTTGTTAGTTTACGCTAATTCTTGTGTGGTCACAGAGAACCAAGGATGGAACAGCTTGTTCTGCATTATTATATGAAGAATGTTTGCTGAGAACAAGCCCTTAAATGTCCCAATTCAAATCAAATGTAAGGATAATTATGCACTTTACCTCATAATTACTCTACATCAGCAAAATTATCCTCTTGGGACTTAGGGATAAGCCAGAAGTAAAACTGGCTCACATAAACCTTTTTCACTCCTGAAATTATTTTGGATTCAAAATAACCAAGGAACATATTAAAAAGCACAGTGATTGGTGTTTATGTTGGTGATTTGTTTTGGTTTTGTTTGTTGGGTTTTTTTTTTTTCCCATTTCAAATAAGGAAGTATAGGAAGGCTTTCCTGACTTCATAGGGAAAGCATCTCCAGCTGTACACTTTGCTGGCTGCATAGGACAGCCATGCATCGCTTCTCTTGCTTACCTTTAGCTATGTCAGTTGCCCAGGTCATGATATGATCCATGTCCATCTCTTCACTTTTGTTACTATTAATGTAATCAAACAGTGAGCCAGCAGAAGCATACTCTGTTAAAAAAAAAAACCAACAACAAACAAACTCACATGACATTTTAAAACATTGCACCTAAACTGAAGGATCATGGAAGCTCTGCCAGTTCCAGAAAGCAGTCAACCTCCAGCTTAATGACAAAGAATTTGGGTTCAGCAGCTAATATTATTAGCAGGGTAGTAGGAGAGTGGCAGTTTGTTCTGATTATCCCAACATAGACATAATCTACTGCTAAGGGTAAAATAAAAAAGTAAAATAATATATAAAAACAGGTATTAAAATGAAGAGGTATTAGAATGGTCTAACATAAAGAAAGCTCAAGCATAGCAGTACAAATTCCAGTGTAAAAGGTTCTGGATGCTCCTTGTTCAGGATCAAAAGATCTTTTTCTTACCTCCTCTCAAGCACACCTACAGAAACCCACAGCAGGATTATGTGGGTACAAACAAGGGCTTTTTTGACCCGTTGGTGTTTACAAGTGTGGCAGATGGAATCCAGTCTGACTGTCAGAGCTTGCAGGACTGAGAACTGGAATAACAAGTTAATTACACACATTTAGGTGTGCACCTGAAGACAACTGAAACTTCCATAGGGCCACTTCTATGTCACTTGAAATTCTTAGATATTTAAACAGTGAATTTGCTGCTTCTGATCTGAAAAGCAGTTCATGGATGAGTTTGGTGGTATCAGATCTTTCTTATTGTTTCCAAAGACAGAGGATATTCCCCACTGGTGAGTGGTACTGCATATAAATGATGCCCCCAAACAAAGGATAATTTTTTTTTTTTTTTTTAAACCCCGATGTTAAATATATAGTGTTCTCTTAGGAAGAAAAGGTTTGCAAGTAGAAAAAGAAATTAAAATTTTCTTTTACTATTTCCCCATGGAGGAACAGAGTAGCAGATCAAATCATTTGTTCATGAAGAAATGGAAGGATGAAACTAGAGCTCTAACCCTGAAGTAAGCAGGGCAGATTTCCACATGGTGCAGATCATGTTCAGCAGTCTAAAGGCTGTAGCTCCTCCGCTTAGTATTTATTAAATAAGCTTTATGCTTATCTACTATTAATTTATGATTCACTGAAAATACAAGGTTTGTGAGTTAAAGCAGTCAATACATACTCTTCTATCCAGTTGCCAAGACAGAGTGGGCACATGCACCCTGGTGTAGCCCAAGTAGCGCAAAGACCAGAGGGATCCAAGGACAAACTTCAAGCCTTTTTTCCCTCTCTCCCTAGGTTTAGTGTGCTTCTTGGGCACAATTTAAAACCCACTTAAAAAACTCCCCAAATCTTCATACCTAACGTGGCAAACCAGTTGGTATACACTTGAAATGCTGAATTTCAGCCATTTCAAAGGAGCCACAAAATCATTCCCACTGAGACTACATCAAATATATCCAAATTGTTGTTGTTAACAATATTAATAAATTAATGATACACGATAGGCTAAACACATAAAAAATAAATATTGCTCCTCATCGAGGAAATCAAAACCACTAGGAGATTGCTGTGTGGGGAAGGAACCTCTGGGACAAGACTGAATCTGCAGCCTAGAACATGGTAGGCCATATGAGAAGATTCCAGTGCTAAATGGAAGGGGAAGGAAATAAGAAGTCCCTTGAAAGTAAACACTTAAGTGGCAAGGTAGTTTTGGATCATTACTGCAGGACCTCCTGCTGAAAGAAGCCTCTGCAGGAGACAGAAGTGTTGCTTCTGATGTCACTGAAAGAGGAGTAAGCTGCTGATCTGCACATTTCCTCAATTAAAACATAAGCTTTTTTTACCCATGATGTCATCATCTGTCATATAAATGGATTCTTCGGAAATAGGTGGCTGCGCACTTTGCATGCCTTTACAATGCACAATTTATCCAGCGGGGTGAGGGACACCTCAGCACCCTGAGCTCTTTGCTGCAATGTGTGAACAGGGGCAAGCAAGCTTCAATTAACAAAGCTCAATTCTTTAATATTTCTTCTACATATTTATTGTGCCACAGGTTTTTACAATGACCTTATGGATTTGGAAATCATATCGCAAGGATAACTTTCTGTCAATAATGAGAGAGAGGTATTTGCTTTAGAAAGAAAAGCTCTGAATGTCTGACTGGACCCACCCTGTGAAGGGCTGTGGGCTACACTGTATGTTTCTGCGCAGACGGCAAGCACGAGCTCCAAGAACCCTTTGGGAGGAGGCAGCTGTAGTAAAAAGAAAAAAATCAGACCTGAAATCTAGGCTTTGAGACCACTGTTGACAGAGACAGCCAGCGACATCTAGAGCGATGTGATCCATGTTAGCAGCTCGCTGGGCAGGATGATCCGTTGTAACACTGACATACAGCCTCCAGCAAGAAAACGTGTTTTGACCGCAGATGTATCTTTTCTCTGAGAAGTCTTTGACAATCCCCCATAAGATGTTACGTGCAGCTAATGCTTGGTATGTGCCAATGCTTGCCTGAATGCCCTGATCTCCATCTATCTAAAGAAACATTAGTTTCTTAAGATTCCTTCTTGTTTCGGATGTTTTCCCCTCATAAAAACATCGATGTCTGACTAAACACAGGATTAAGTCTGCAACACTGAAGGCCATCCAGAAGATCATGGAGTGAAAATCCTTCTAAAAAGATATTTCAAGCACAATTGACATTTCTTTTCTCAGAAGCCATTCTCTCATTTGAAAATAGCGTGGGGAAATGGAGCCTTGCTTCCCTTCCAACCGACAAGACTCCAGTCTCCTTGGAAGTTGCAGGGAGAACCAATGCCATTTGTTTAAAAAAAAAAAAAAAGGTTTTTTCTTTAGCCAGGGTAGAATCAGAGCTCTCTGAGTAACAACATGGTTGGACTACACAGCATAGTCTCCCTCTCACAGATGGTTAAAGAGTCCCCATGCCCAATGACATAATGAGCTACTTCAGCTGCTGTCTGCCCTGTGACTGGCAAGCAGGTCAAATGTCCTCTGAACACTGACCTTTTGTGAGATCAAACTGAGGACTTTCTGATCCAAACATCATCCTGAGTTGTTGATTATACGTCTCCTTTGTTACTCTGCTTGCTGGTTTACACTTACTACACTTACACTATAAATTACAGTAAAATTACATTACTTGATTTATTAGCTTTCTATTATTTTTACTGCCTCAAGATGGTATGCAAGTTCCTGTCTATATGCTGTCACTAGTGCCACTCTGAGTGGTGCGGACTGTGGTCACCCCCATGCACCTCTGGAGTACTGGCTGCCACACTGTGACGTCCAGTAGGCTGATACTCTTGGAAGTGAAACTTCCCATGCGTGGAGCAGTGCTGCATCTCAGAGGTGCTCCCACCAGATCACACTGCCATCTGCTGTGATAACTGGACGTCTAAGAGACAGGTAGAAATAACTGAATTTTCACAGGTTCTGTCCACCATCTGGGAGCCAATAAAAACCTGAACCACAGTGTTTCAAACGTATTAGACTGTGCCACGTGCAAAGATTGCTCTTTGCATCAAACTTTGAAGTGTTACAGACATGCTAAAACATGCCTCCTAATCCACACTCATAGATTTTACCTCACCAAGCATTTGTTTCAACAGATGGGAGATTTCTGTGCTTTGGGTTTATTTTCTACTACTATCTTACCTAACTTCTCCCATACAGGAAAGGGAGAAATTACATTATTACAATCTAATTTTATATCTGGACCAAATCCCAAGATAAGGAAGAGAAGCTTAAAGTGGTGATAGAATAAAAACCAAACAAGAAAACCACAAAAGCCTGCCTCCTCATAATTCTAGGAATGCCAGAACTAATGAAATTTAGTTTCCAGTGTATAAGGGGAGTTGCCTTATAGTGTCTAATAAACCCTTGACTCTATTTCAAGCTCTTCCCACGGCTGGGAAGTCCCCAATGCAGATTCTCCTGTTTTCCGTACAGGCAGAATTCACAGTGCAGCTTTGCTCTGAGCAACCCTCAGCCTTCCGTTTTCACAGAACTTGCCAGAACTCTATATCACAAAAAGCTCTACTTCTGTCACACGTCAGTTAAAATGGAAAAGCAATTCAGAGAACAGGGTAAGAGAACACAGTGAAAGCTTCTATTTAAAGGACTGCTGAGTTTGTGCATTAAGAACGCCCCAGGCTCCAGCTGCCTCTGTGCTGCTCCCAGCCATGCTTCCAGCCTGGTTTCCACCTCCAGCGCTCCCATGCACATTGAGGCAGGTGGTACCAAGGACTCTTAACATTCAAGGAAGACCAGAAGAATGAGCAAAACACTGAAATCAGGTAAAGCTAATACCTTGTAACACTGGAGTTCTACAGAATCAAGACAAAGGCCAGACAAAATCCTTACCTGTAACTATGCCATAATTCGGAGGTTCAATGACAGCTCCATAGAACTGAATGATGTTTTTGTGACTGAGCACACTGAGTATTTCTGCCTGTTGAAAGCAAACAAACAAGAAAGGGGCATTTAATATGATGGTTTATTTTATACCCAAGTGGGTATACACATATAAATAACATCTATACAAAATACATCTAAACACATATGTATCCAGGAAAGACTGTTCACAAATGCTTGGCAATTAAAAACCTCATGAGACAGTTTGGCAGATGAATGCTTCCTATGTTTGGGGAAAAAAAAAATTCAGACTATTCTTTCATGGCCAAGGCACAGATGTAGAAGTTAAGCCTTTGGAAAAACTGAAGGCCTTGGAAAACTTTGTTCAAAGAAAGATCTGGGATTTTTGGCTGAGTTGCAGCAGTCCTATCCAGAATTTGTGTTTATGCACAAAGTACTATGGGTTCAGCGAGTCCAGCGCTTCAGGCTGTTAAGAGAATACCATGTGCACACAGCTCCATCCAATGTTTACTGGAAACGGGGACTCTCCAAGCATGTGCTGTAGAGTCTGACTGAATACACACAGCAAGCGTGCTTGAGAGTGCCAAATAGCCAGCAGTGCAGTTGAACCTGCTCCTCAGAGCTCATTGCAGATGTTTGGAAATCCTGGATAAATACACAAAACCTTTATATTCCACTTGAACAATGCTTCTAGGTTTGAGAAAGAGACTGTAAGAGAATGAGAACATATCCACAGAAATTAAGACAACCAGTCCCTGTGTTTTTTGAGAGAAGGTCAGAAGTCTCCTTCAAGGTCTCTCAACAGTTTCACCTCTGTAATATATTAAAATAAATACTCAAGAGATTTTAGACATGTTTTTACACAAATACACGTATTAGTATCCTATTATATGTTTTTCTCTACAGCAAGGCATTACTTTAGGATTTTGAGATTACATTAACTCTATACCTGTCAAGAGCACCAAACCACCACAAAATCACCATTAATTTCTCTGAACTTATGAAAAGTATCCGATCTTGCAGATCCCTTCTCAGATCCGTTGACTAACTGTAGGAGTGTTGTTGTTTACCTCGTCAGTCTTCCCACATTTGCTTAGATAGCTGCCAATTAAATAATTTTGTGGCCTTCCTGAAAACAGGAAGACTGTAGAAGCTTTGATGCAGAAAGCCATGGTATATCAGCTAGTGCTACTGTAATAAATGTATAGATGTAGCAGAAGAGCTTTTTTCTTGTTTGGCCTATATTTTATAGCTGGTACCACGATACATATGCATAACTGCATGATGGAAACTAAGGGCGTCAGATGGCTCCATTTTTTGCTGTTGTTGCTTAAAGCCTTTTCTGAGTAATTTCAACACAGTTTTGAATTAAGACCTTTATCTTTAGTTAAGGCACTGACATTTACACATATTCAATTAAATCTTTAACTATAGCTTTGAACTTAACTTGGGTTTCACTAGTTCTTCATGCTGCTTAGCCTGCTCAGCAAGGGAAACAAGTATTTCCATGGAATGAGTCATCTTTTTTCACAATACCAGAAAAGTAATTTTTTTAATGCATGCTGTTTTCAGCAAATCATACTGCAGACTGACTCACCTACAAGTCCACAAAATAATTTAATTGGCAGCTATCTAAGCCAATGTGGGAAGACTGACCTGCAGGTAAACAGCAACATTCCTACAGCCAGTCAATGATCTGAGAAGGGATCTGCCAGATCAGCAAAGGATCTGTGGGCAGAAGGAGCTGTGTCCACCAGCTGCAGCCCCACTAGCCTTCCAAGGCAGAGAACTCTAGTAGCAGTAGCACCGCCTGTTTCATGAGCTGTATCACCAGACTCCTTGAGTAGTCTGGAGGATGCAGGTGACAGCCTAGTTATTCAAAAGTCCATCTCCATAGGCTAGCAAGTGCAAGACCCCCTATACTTCAAAAAATTTGTATTATGTTCTTATCTTCTTTATGAAATATTAAATTGGGCAATGTCCTCTAATTCCTAACAGCATTACTGCTGAATAAGCAGGAGACCTAATACTCCTTGACTGTCCACCTGAATATTGTTAGAAATGAGACAGGAATACCAGGTCACAAACAACAGTAGAGAAACTATCTACACCATCTTTTCTTGAACACCTTGGTCAAGAGGAGCAGAACAGCACTATCTTCTTGTACAGTACTTAAGAATAAATGTCTTAAAAGCACGGTGCACACCACTCGCTGATGTTTACATGTACCTCAAGAGGTCATTAGGATTACATTGACTCACATTTAACTTTGCCACTGCATAATGTATTTAGGTCCTGGCTACAGAAGCAGTACTAGAATATTTTTACAGAATGATTAAAAATGCCATTTGATGAACACATCAAGTGCTATAACTCCGTATTCCATTGCAGCAATGTGCAGAACGCAGTGGCTGTCCTCTGTCTCACAAGATGCTGCTGGATCCAGTAAGAGCCCACCAGAGTCACTGGACAACAGGAGAGGCTGCACTGCAGCCACACCACCAGCAAAGCCTAGGCCTTCCAATCACCCAATGCTACCATGAAATGGGTAACAAGGAAAATAGGAGCACCAGGCCAGGAAGATGAGTCCTTTGCTGCTGCAGGCATACTGACACACAGTGCTTTTATTACTTGGAGATTAAAAAATAATTATTTTCTAAGGTTATCTTATTTACAGTATATTACACGCTAAGATCACATTCCAGGAGTATGAAGAAATGCCATGTCGACCATGGCTAACACCATCATCTTCACACTGATGTTCATACTCTAATCTGGGATTTAACAGACACCAAAGCAAGTTTCCATCTGAGAATAAGGAAGGGCACCTACTAATTGCTCACAGATATTCCAAAATAAGTACCACGGGGAAAAAAATTCTAACTCTTTCTAAGGACCATTGCTTCTGAAAGAAATCCTTTCTAAACACTTTTAATCACTCTGCTGTTGTCAGCACTAGCGATTCTAGACTATTCCTTTCATGTTTTGCTCTTTTCAGTTGCTATAGATCAGTTGTGAACTCTATTAGCCAATTTAAAGACACATTCCTTATAGTGAGAACCAGATGCAAGTCAATCCATATCTTTGAAGCTTTTGTACTTTTTTTGACAAGAAGGTGCCATATTTCAATGAAAGACTGACTTTCAGTTAGCAAATTACAAAGTGGTGGTTAAAGACCAGTATTTCAAAGGTCTCTTAGGCACCTACAAGAATATTTAGAATCACCTTTAAGCATCAAACTCATACCTGAATCCAAAATGCCTAAATGTTTAGGCATCCTAAATGCCTGTCATGCATCTGTCTGCCTAAAGGCCACTGAATAAGGAAGCCCTCACTGGCTTGGGCACAACACACTTACTTCCCTTGGTAAAGCTAACATCTATCTTACGCAACTTAAATGAGAATCCATTTCCTTCCTAAGCCATGGTTGACAAGTAACAAGTCTTCAGTTATTCCATTACATAACTTTTTTGTGTGAAAGACAGATTTTTATTTTTTAAATACTGGATCAAAGCAGAACTAGAAGGAGCTCAGCTGAAGGAAAGGCACAACCCAAACACATAAATACAAACTCCTTGGATGTAACACAGACACACAAGGTGCCTGCAGTGGAGTTGAGTATTACACTTAGTCCCATGATAAGCTTGGTCACAGCCTGGTACTGATCATCAAACCACACTAAAACCATTTACCCTGTACTTACACCACAGGTATGAGTGAAATTATGTCTCTCTCTCAGGTCCTGATGAAGGGAATTGCAGACTAAATGCCATTTCTTCAACACAAAGGGATTCAAAAGTCTAAACGAACCTAATCCACTGTTTAAGTAATTCAACCGCTACCATGAAATGCAAGGTCAGAGCAAATTACACTAAAAATTTTTTAATTTAATTCTCATTTACTGGCTCCTCTGGTGTTACTGTAAATCAAACCCAATTCATAAGACAACTACAATATAAGACTTAGGAACTCAGGTAATCCCGCAGTGTACAAACTAATTGTGTCCCATGAACCATGGTATGGATCACAGTGCTTAATGGCTAATTTATTTTTAGGCCTTATTAATCTCTGCTTGTTGACATATATGAAAATGTTAACTACACCATCTATGACTGACATGACCCTACAGCTGCCTCTAGATCTGCTAGTACTGCTCTCAACCCTCTAGGACAAACAACTATGCATGAATGCTCATATCCTCAATATTTTCAGCAGGTGAAAACAGAGTCCTCCTCTAGCAATTGCTGAACAGAAACCACCAACATAGATTTTGAGCATGACCAGCAGCAGATGAGGGGACAAAGCAAGCCACCTGGACAGCATGGTCTCCTTAATGAGCAGCACTTGCCTCAGCTCACTGAGATGACACAAACAGAGCTTGTTCTTGCTCTGCCAAGCGCCAGTGCAGCCAGAGCAGCAAATGCAGCTTAACTCTGACGAGATCTTCAAGGTCGGCACTGACTGCAGATGTGGGCAACAGCCACCTGATGCTGAGCTGGCTTTATTCAGGAATGCAGACAAGGCCGTATCATCAGATCTTTAATTGCAGCGGCAAAGGCAGTAAGGATGTGGACGGAGGCACTTTGCGTACAGCTGTGTTGTTGCCTGCCAGCTACTCATACCAGTCACAGCTGCTCTTGTTAGAGCTCCCTATCCCAAGGCAGCTAAAGTTAGCAAAGACCAAACGACTCAGCATATTTTAGTTACTCTGGTCCTCCTTGGAAATACATGAGAAAGTTGTTACACTCACACTTGTAGTCAAGAAAGTCATCAAGGGTTTGGGCTAGGAGCCTATTCCATAGCTGGATCTGCAAATGAACATCTGTGCACAGAGTTTTTTCAGTATCAAAATACTTTTTTGATACTTAATCACCATTTCTTCCAGGTCCCTTTGGAGCCGCTGGCCAGAGAGGTCAAAGTACAACTGTCCTCCCACCCGGGCCTGAGCACGCTGGTTTAGGATGGCTGCAGCCCCTTGTGAGACCATCAGGCCAGGCAGCAGCCAACCAACTCTCCTGTTAATAAACCTGGCAATTGCAAAGCAAAAGGCACCTTCGCTCCATGCAAATTACAGAGTTCGACATGGTTAGGTACTTAAGGAAACTGATTAATACAACTTCCTTAACTGCCTTCTATTATTTATTATTACATTGTTCAATAGTTTGGTTATTTACCAAATAAATGTTTGCCATGTTTATTAAGGAGATATTTAGACACACTTAAGGCAGCTTTGAAAATCTCATAGCATTTTAAAGGGTTTGACCTTCGTCATGTTATTGGGAAAGTTGCAACTTAGCTACTCTCGGGGGGCTTTACAGTCTAACAAAAGGGCAGCTGGCAGAGGACAGCTGATGTTTTATTAAAATTGTTACATTTACTGACAACTACCTACAAAAAAAAAGATATAGAATGCTAAGACAAATCAATCCCAAACCATCATTTCCAGATTCCTGCTCAAAAATACATTCAGTCTGTGTCCATTTCCAGCGTTTCAGGAATGTTCTCCTGTGAGTTCACTGATGTCTAATAAGGGATGATGTCTCTTATAATACACTAGCTTCTCAAGGGAACTGAGCCCAAACCATCATTTTACAGACACAATACTAAGAAAGTCAGCATCTAAAGCTACAGTTCAGCTACAACACACTAGTAAAATATGCATCTTAGACTCTACAGGCTTATGATTCTTTCAATGTAACACTGACAAATCATTAAGCTAGAAATCCCTGCATACTTTTTCACAAGATATTTATATGCTTTGCATGCTTTAACATAAATATTATGCAGCCTCATAATGATTCTTTCTAAGTCACATTAAGGTTTTGATAGAAGCCAGAAATTACCCATAGCAGATAATTTTTACTACTTCATTGTTTCTGTTCTTTCGGAACTTAAACTGAACACAATTCTTAACGAGCAGGATATAGAAACTGTTTATGTTATTTAGCTCTTTCTGGATTATTATCATACCATAGTCTTAGACAACCAGTGTTCTATCATTGCTAACAAATGTTCTCTCAATATGCAACAAATTAAGGGGTACATATAGAATTTTAAAAATATAAAACTACTAAGTAGAATTTTACTGCAAGTTTGTTGGGTAATTATTACAGTTTTTAACATTAAAAAGAAAATGAAGCAGATTCAAAATAAAAATTTAGGATTTTGCCCACTTGTTTGTCTGTTCTCATAAATTTTTGTAAGAAAAAAAATATATGAAGGTTTTGTGCTTTGGTGTGCCCAAGAAAAAAGCTATTACTAAGCAAAGCTCACTGATTATCCAGTTCAGAGAATGTTTGTTAAGCCTATTAAACCACCTTTGATATTAACAAAGCAAGAGGAAAATTGCATGGACATGGCAAAGCCAAAGAACCCTCAGTGAGATTTTTTTTAAACTGCAGAGTTACCACATGCTTTGATGAGTGCTATGGGCACCCTCCCAGCACAAATGCATTATCACCCCTTTCAAAAGGCAGTCTCAGTTCTTAAAACTGTGGTTGCTTATCACTTAAAACTGTTTGAGTTTGTGGTTCACTTTTAGGATTAATTTGGAGGATCACTTATCTGAAATAAAGGCTAATTTTTGTAGCCCATTAATAAGTTAAAACTCTTTCAGCATTTGTTTGGTCTCAGAAGACAGCCATATATTCACTGTTATAGGGACACTATTTCTTAAACCACAAAGAAAAGAAAGGTTAAATTACATTCTCAGACTGATGCCACCAGCATTTCTGTAAACAACTGAATTAAATTCTCCTAAATACATCTACAGTGATGTACAAAACATGTATTTAAAAGCATTTTGATTGAGCAAATGTTTCAAAGCCTCAAATTTGCATCCAAAATTATGTCCTACACTGTTAGAAGTCCCAGATATCAAAAGTGGAAATATAAAGGAAACTAATAAATCCTCATTGCTATATAATCATCTTATTATTTTAAATCCATTGTTTTATATCACCACACAATTCTCATTTTTGGAAATACTGTGGTAGAAACACACACTTTAAATAACATGTATTGACTTTTAGGCTGCAATCTCGAAGAAAGGAATAAATAGGCACATTACCAAGATAACTCAATTCTCTTAAATTGTCATAACATACCATGCTGAAGTAATACGGACATCAATATATTATGTGGTGTTACTGGTTCACTTCATCTTATGCAATTTACTTGAAAATATTTCATTTGCATCATGCAGTAGCAAATGTGTAAGAGCATTTTTGGAGGTAAGGAACACCGCAGGATGGCATTAGTAAAATGTATCAGATACTGACCATTTGAAAAGAAAACCAAGTATAAATTTTTATAGCAACCTTTACACACAACTTGGCAGTTTTAAGTATAATTTGAAGGCTATGGAATTAGAAGTACTATCTAATGAATTCAGAACACGCCCATCAAAACACTGCAAAGGCTTGCTCAGCTCATGGAAAGCAGGTTGGTCCATGCAAAAATCACAGGGAAATCTGTCTTTATGATGTGGCAGCAGGCCTTCTGCCTTACACAGAAAGAGGGAGTTAGATCAAGGTAACTGGCTCAATCCTGCCACTGACAAACATCAGCCCAGTACAATAACCTTGTAGAGCCTACCAAGCAGTAACCAGACAATTGCTGGATCATCATGTTGGTCTTCCTCATGATAAGGGTTAAAAAAATTGCTATCACAGAGAACAAGCTCTTAACAGAAGATGCAGCATTTAGGATAAAACTAAGCAAGGGCACTTTCTGCAGAAAATATTTACAGAAGGTTTAATAAGCTTGAAAACAACATTTTGAGTTACAACTACACTGCCATTTACCAAAAACCAAACCAACCAAGCAAAATTAAAAAAACCTCTAAAAACAAACAAACAGAAAGCCCCAAAAGTACAAAGATCATGGGCAAATAACTAACTTTCACACAGATTTCCACTAGAAATCCACAATATCCAAACATGCCACAGCAGCATTACACTTGCACCATATAGTTTGAAATTCTATCAGCATTTACTTTTAAGATACCTGATAAAGGGAGATCTACTAAGAACAAGAAGAGTACTTTGGATTTCACTAGTGTGATTCAGTTAGTAAAACTCTTAAAACCACATACAAGCTATGTATTTATAATGGTACAAGAGTTTAAAAATGAGCAATGTCCTTCACTATTATAAATATTTCATTCAGGCAGATTTAGAGTAAGAAGCTGCCTCCAGCTGAAAAGCAGTATCAGCAATTGAATAGAAACAGCAGATGAATGGACTAAACAGTAGGTTTGAAATACCTGAGCTCCCATTGAGCAGTTTATTTTCAGCAATCATCATTTCTCTTCTCAATGTTGAGAAATTTTCCCATTTACTCGCAATCATTTTGAACACAAACCTGCTTTGACTACAGATTACAGCAACAAAATCCACAACATCTCTAAACACAAGGGAATAACAAAATGTGAAACTTTCTGACTTCCTGCTCACTCCACAGGTGAGCAGTTACCACAGCTAACATGCAACATCTGAATCTTTCCAAACCAAACAAATGGAAAAATACCCAAGGAAATTATAGACTCTGATCAAAGTCACTATGAGTCTCATGAGCACCTTGTTGGAAAGACATTCTGGTATAACAGTGATTGGCAAAGTCAACCCTCTCTCGAGGAGTCTCTTGCAATGCTTAGGAGCAAACAGAAGAGAAAACAAAGTCAAAGAAACGGAGAATTTTTTTCTGGAGAATCTGAAGAAAGGTCATGTCCCTACATATCCAGCTGGAGCAGTGATTTTTCTGAGGTTTGCAGAGTACTAGCAAGGAACCTGAGTAAGAGAACTTTGAAGAACCAGTCTAATGTCATTATACAGTGGCTTTTGCTGAACAATTAGCACAGACTCCAACAGAGACGGCAGCAGTTATACTCATGGATCGTGAGCCACTCCTCAAAAGCAGCAATGATCTTTTCACCAAAGTATTTTCTCAAACTTGATCATGAAAACTGTAATTTAATCAAGGAAAAAAATTGTCATGTTCTTGATGAGCACTCACTTTAAGCCTGTCTTAGAGTAGATAAACCAAATCTACTGTAGGTAATGATAGGGACAGCACTTGGTGGGGATCCCTCTTACTGGAAACCCAGTGATTGGTATAATTCCAGATGATGTTCCTCAGAGAGGTTGAGCCCACCCTCACGTAAATAAGCACATCACAAGATGTGTTACCTTCATGTTATATGTTAACAGCAACTGCTGGGGAAGCATGTGGGATTTTGATTTCCATATGAACTACCAGAACTCTGTAGAAGGCTCTCCCCTGCAGGGAAATGACCTGCCCCTGCAGGAAAGCAAAGATCATCTACTTTAAAAAGACACATAACTTTCAGCACAGAAATTCTGGCTGTGACCAGCTGCCATAAAAGAGAGAAAGTAGTTGCCAACTACAGACATTCTTCTGCTCAAGTGTCTGAGAGTCCTCCACAGATGAGAAGCATTTTTCATGCCGCATTTACCTATGCCATAGCACAAGCTCACAAAACGTAGAGTTTTCAAGAAGATGAGTTGACACCATAACCTGAATCTCTGACTGCTGTGTACTATCTGAAAGCATTATCTGAGTGACGCACACCATGGTTTTATGTGCAACTGTTCAAATAACCCACCCTGAATGATGGTGAAGTCTCCACCATGAAATCTGCCTCCAGTTTTGGTCCTACCTTCCTTCCTGAATCCAGAGCAGTAAACTGTCTCTGTGACTTATCGAGTCCTCTTTCTCTTAACCATGACTTAAGCAGAAAGCATCCTTCCTCAGGTTATAGCCAGATCTCCCTTTTACATTGCTGAGATTGGCAAGAGCATAAACAAGAGCAGCCTCTGGGAACATAAGACTCCCAACTCCACCAAAATCTGACTCATACGTTCTCCATCTAAGTATGACTGCCCTTCAGCCAGGACTATGCCATCAAGCAAGAGCCAGAACAACAGACCTCACAGCAGCTCTCTGGCTGTGTCCACACTACCACCTAGACCACTATGGATCAAAGTCTCCATTCCTAACAAAACTAAAGTTTCAGGACATAAACTCCTTACTCACTTTTCAGAAAAGTTACTCTTCTTATCTAAGATTGAAAATTGTATTTTACTTAGAAATTTGTCTGGGTAGCAATGGTCAAAAAATTTAACTAGACAACACTCCTGAAATGTCAAGCTTTTACCTTTATGCAAATTAGATCCACCATTTATTTTTCCTTGGGATTCTTCAGGCTACCTTCATGGTAGCTCCATCTTCTTCCATTAAGACTAAAAAAATTCAAATAAAGCAATACTAAGATAAAAATCTTAGAGGAAAACTAGCAATTTAAAAATTGGTTTTAGTGTCATAAACACATTTATTAGTATTGCTGTACTATATATTCTGACATGTAACTTCAGCTTTTCTCCTACTTATCTTTGATTAATTTCTTGCACACAGAACTTATCTAGACTGCTTTATAGCTATCTGCTTACATAGATATGTCAATAACAACATTCTTATTTCTAACCCTTGTTATAAAAATACTTTCAGAAAGGAAAACTTTTTTTTAAATTATGCTGACAATATCTCTGTAAGAATACAAGCGATCAGCCTCAAAATAAATTGTTTTAAAAGGCGGTAACTTGAATTATACTATATCTGAACTCTGTAGAAAGTGGAAATCTAAAAGAACCTCTCCAAGAAGGGTAAAAGGGACCAATTCCAGAGTGACCTGGTATCCTGTGAAGGCAGTGGCTTTCAGTTTCATGAACAGCAGAATTACAGGGAGCAGAGAACTCACACAGTTTTTGTACCACCACAGGATACCAAATTAAACCAAAAGTCTTTCTCACTGCTCTTCTCCAAGTAAAAAGCAATATGCTGAGGCAGTTCCTTCCTCAAAGTTAGAACAGAATTACCAGAGGTACCATAACCTCTACCTGTCTCAGTGCCACAACCTTGTCTCTGCAGTTCAAATGCATCAGAAAGAGCAAAATGGAATAATGAGCCTAATGGAGAACACAAAGCCTGGGACCTGCTCTAACTCCTTTGCGATGGTTTGGTGGAAAAGAGCACACGCAAGCCAGGAGCAGCACCATGCACACCATCAATTCTCATTCTCCAACATGTACCAAGTGTTTCTGAGAACTGTTCTAAGTCACACGCACAAATGGACCAAAATTTCCAGAAGAATACAGATGTATGAAAAAGGGGTAAACAGAAGACAGTTAAAAGCAAAAATAGCAGTACCGCAATAATACTCCACAATGCAAGCAGAGTACATTTTAGGGTAAACTTGTAAAGGGAAAGAACATCTTGTAAACACATTCAGCTTTGGTATTTCTCCATTTGTGAGTTTCTACTTCCACACTAGTAATCTGCACCTTCAGACCTGATTTTAATTTTCTCTTTCATTATTTTATTAGAAAAAATGCAGACACATCAGAAATAAGCATGAAAGGAATACCACACATATACCCCAACAGGGGATTAAGAATGTTTAAAAGGCCAATTAAAAAATGGAGATCAGTTATTTTGTAATCCAAAATACTTGCATTACTTCCTCCACCGCCCTGCACCATACTTTCTGAGGACTTGCAATAAATGAAATAGCAAAGAGGAAGCGGGAATGCTGCCCACAGGAACTTCAGGACCTGGGTGACATCTTGCAGTGTACCCACAAAACCTCCTTCCCACAGGCTGTACCTGAAAAGCTGAAGAGGAGACAACATGATGCAGGTTGTGATAATTCCAGTTTGAACCCAAGTGAAACAAAAAGAATTGGCATTTATCTTCCTATTCTAGCAATCCTATAGTCCTTGCACAATTACTGTTTGATTTATGCCCAGAGTATGACAAGGACTAGATCGGGAAACTTCACTACAATGAACTGAGCTCACAAGCTGAATCCATGCTGTTCTGGTGGCACAGAGCTCATTCAAACCTAAAATACTTTGGTGTGGAAGAATAGCAGCATCACATATACTAGAGCTTGCCATTTTCCAGTGCCAGAGGTATGCAAAACTTGTCTGAGGACTATTCTTATTTACATATAGAGAGAAATAAACTTCTATCAAGGATCAGGCATGAGCAAATGTAGTTTTCCATGCCACCTTCAGGTCAAGCAAGGTTGGCAAAACTTTAACCATTCTCCTTCATCCAAGCAAAATCATCCTCTAGCAACACCTATCACAAAGCTCTACTGCCTGAGACACATCTCTCTAGAGGACACAACCAGAACTCTTCTCCACCCTCTCAGAGTGCTGTATGGCTACATGATGTTTCACCCCCCTTTCCACATCTGTTGCTACTGTAGTGTGGGCTTTACTTGCAACACCACTCCTTTGCTGAGTATGTTCACTTCTAGGAGACAACTCCCTGATTCTAGGGAAAGTCCTTCCTTCTGCCCGAAAAGTGCATGTACTAACCTCACATGTAAGAG
>JAVSBS010010665.1:0-19746 GCA_033124195.1 Coracias cyanogaster
AGGGCGTGCGGGGTAGAAAGAGGCGCACACGCGTGTCCGTGTGCCCCGCTTGCGGACCCGCGGGGTTCCCGTGCCCACGGAGAAGCAGGAGCGCAGGGGGCGGCCCCGCCAAGCCCCGGCCCGGCGTGGGGCTGCGTGGGGGGGACGCGGCGGGCGGGGGCCACGGTCCCACGCCGGGCCGGGCTTCTGTGGGTAACCGTGTGGGTGATCTGGTTCGTACGGACAACCTGCAACGCGCCCGCCGAGGCTGCGAGAGCGGCACCCACGCGTGTGCCCGTGCCCCGGGACTCCGCTCCCGCCGCCTTGCACAGCCGCGCAGCCCGCTCGCACCCCCGCGGCCCTCGGTACCGGGCGGCCGGTGCTTCTCCCGCCGCCGGGCCGGTTCCCGCCGCCGCGATGCCGGTACCGGGAGCCGGGGTCCCCCCCAGCGGGCCCGGCGGCGGCGAGGAGGCGATGTCCGGGGGTCCCGCTCCCCGCTGCCCGGCTCCGCTCCCTTTTTCGTTTGAAAGTAAAGGAATAACTGAAGCCAAGGGGGAGGAAGGGCAAAACAGAAACCCTCCAGCAACCCCCCCTCGCAGCCCGCCCCGTCACCGCATTCCCCCACGGTAACAGATGGTAATTCAGGCCCCATCATATCCGCATATATGTAACTAATAAACCTATTGTGTTTTAACAGGGTAACGCATGGAGAAGCAGCGTCGCTTATACAAGATGTTGATGGAATTTACTATATATATATATATACAAAAAAAAACCCCTTTCAAGAATAAAGTGTATCAACTTCCAACGCAACAGACGGCAGAGGGATAAGTGAAACAGACAAAAGACAAACAAGATAATAATCTGTTTCCAATCAGTTAAGCCCTGTAGAATTTGTAATACGCGGTTTGCATATTCCCCCTGTGTTTTGTAATTAATTATCTACCCGTTAGGATGCTCCGCCGCCGACTTTGTTGAGATTTCCAACTATTTTTGGTTGGCGGCGGCGGTCACAGCGCGGGGCGCGGAGCGGAGCCGGGCTCGGCGGCTCTGCCCGGCCCGGGGAAGCCGAGCCCGGGCGCGGTGGGAGGCGGCGGTTCCGCGCTCCTCCGCGCTCCTCCGCGGAGCTGCTGCCGGCGGGAGCGCGTTTCGGGGCCGGGCGAGGCTTCTCCTCCCCGCGTTCCCCCCGTCAGAGCGGGGACGGTGCAGGTTTTAACATTAAACAAACCCAGCAAGCATCTCCTCGCCGGGCCATCGGCGTTTCTGAGTGACTGCGTTACAAATTGTAAATTTAAATAGCTCACAGGATTCATTACCTCCCGCGTCTGATTTCACCCAGCCGTGAAAAATTGTGCTGGTGTACCACTGAGAAAGGGTTTGCTGCAAAGAGCCACAGCCTAATCACCAGCTTTCTCTCTCCAACAAAAGTGTAATTATTTTGTTTTGGGTGTAAATATAACCCACAGTACAAAAAAAAAAAAAAAAGAAAAAGAAAAAGAAAAAGAAAAAGATAAACCTCCAGCAGCGTCTGAATGCATTACGGGGCCGTTTAAAAAGATCCGTCCTAAATTAATACCAAGGTTAAAAGGGGAAGGCAGCTGGGACATGGAAATTTCCGTATTATGGAGGGGGGGGAGAGGTGCATGTGGGTGTGTGTGCGTGTTCACACCGCCGGCGAACAATGCGGCACCCCCCAGCCCTGGCCACAAAGCCCCACGCTGCCCCACGGTGCCACCCGGACTCCTCCCGACCCATCGCTCCTTCTCTTCACCCCCCCTGCAAAAGCGGCTCCGAAGAAGGGCCGGGGTCCTGCCCCCCCCCGCCAGGTGCTGAGAGAGGGGGTGTCCCTGCCTGGGGTGGTTCTTTCTGCTCCCTGCGGGTGATGCTGTAAACAACGGGGGGATTGAAAAAGAAAACAAACAAACAACCCCCCCTCAACCTCACCGCGGCCCGAATGCAAACGAAGAACTGGGGGATTTTTATTTTTGTTTCTCCCTCTTCTTTTATTTTAAACGAATTTCTTGTTTCCTTCCCTCCGAGCTCCAGCCCGGGGTTTCGGAGGAAGAAACGGCACAAAACGAAAGGCGATGCCGGCGTGAAGCCACGGGAGAGGGGGAACGGCTGCAGGATCGGGCTCGGTCGAGGCGGTTTAAAGGAAAACAAAACAAAATCAGTAAAAAAAAAAAAAAGAAGGGAAAAATTATCACAAACCAAACCGAAATGAAAACACAACAAAATCAGGCGAGGAGCAGCGGGTCGGTGCTGGCGGCGGAGCTCGGCGCCCGTCGGTGCGAGCCGGGGTGCAGAAAACGGCCCCGACTCCCCCCGGTCCCGCATCTCGGCGCTCCCGCTTGGGGGACAGCCAGCACCCCCCGAGGGGCCGCTTCTCCCACCTCCCCGCTCCCCTTGCCCTTTCCCAGCCGTAATTTCCCGGTATTTTCCCGACGCTCCCCCCGCAGCTGTTTTAATCAATTTGTTGCTTTTTCTTTTTTTTTTTTTTTTCCGTGGGCGGCGGTAATTGGCGAAGCTTTAATTGCCCCCAGCCCCGAGCCCCCTCCTTTGCTCCAGCGCTATCCCGGGGCCGCGTCCACGCCGCCCGACGGTTCCTCGGGGCTGACCCGTTCCCGGGCCGGGGGTTCCGCTCGGCACGGAGCCGTCCCGGAGCCCCGTAGCTGCCGCCCCCCGCGGTGCCGAATCGCGGGCGGGCAAAGCCCGGCTTTGAGCAGCGTGTTCTGCAATAAACGAAGCGGAGACAGCCCAACCCAGAGCTTCGGAAACTTAGCGACTTGAGTAAGCGGCGGGAGGGGGAAAGGGGGGTTGCGGCGAAGAACTCGTTCCAAATTTCCTCGGGTGATCCCCGGCCCGCTACAACCTCCCGTCGATGCGACCGCCCCCCCGGGGGGGCTGCTTGAGCCGTTCCCACCCGCTTCCCCCCCCCCGCCTTCCCGCTAATGAGCGTGTGTGTTGACACGGCGAGGCGATGCCCCCGTTTGCCTTTGTTTGGGAGGTGTGAAAGAGGGAATCTGCATGAGAAAAGCCGGCGGCAACCGCGGAGCTCCGCAGCGCAGCGGCGGGACGGAGCGAGCCGGTGCGTGGGGAGGCCGCCCCGGCGGGGCAGAAGCCCCCGGAGCAGGGGGGGAGAGAGAGGGGAGGGAATGCGGGGGGAGGGGGGAGCAGGGATGAAGCCGGGGGTGTTTGCAAGCCAGGGAGGAGAAGAAGGGAGCTCGCCCCGGTGCTCCCGTCGAGGGTCGGGGCTGAGCCGGGCACCCACCTACACAAGGGAGCCGAAAAGCTGGCAGGGTGCTGGGTGTCCCCGCCGGGCTGTGCCCGCCCCCCCACGCTGCCCCAGCTCCTTCCCCCTCCCTTGGATTTTCTTGGGAAACAGGGAGGGAGGAGCAGACGGCCCGCACCTGCGGGCGGGGTGAAGGGGCCGGGTCACAGCGCTGCCACCTTCCTGCTGGTGGGCACCGTGCGGTGTCTGGGGGGGCACACGGGGGGTGGGCTGAGAGCGCCCCAAACCCGCGGAGCCACGGGGGCCAGTGACGGCGGCGGGGGAGGGCGCAGCTCTGGCCGGGAGGGCTCTTGGCCGGGGCCGGTGGCGGGGGAGAGCGGAGCAGAGCCGCTGCCTTTTCCCTCTCCCGTCCCGGGTGTTCGCGGAGCCCCTGCTCCGGGGACGGCTGCGACATCGGGGCCTTCAGCAGGGCTCGGGATGGAGGAACCCTACCGGGATCGCGGCCCCGAGCTGCGCTGGGGCCCCGCGAGCTCTGGCTGTCCCCGGTGTCCCCGCTCCCCCGCGTCGCGCCGCGTTCCGGTAGCGCGGAGCTCTCCAGGGTCCTGAACCTGGGCACGGGCCACGGCGGAACCCCCCCCCCGCCGCTGCTTCTCGTTCGTTCTCTCTCGCTCGTTCTTCCTCGCTCTGTTCTTCTTCCCCTCACCCCCGGCCCCGTATTTCTTCTCCGCACCCCTCCCCGTTTTCCTTTTCTTTTTTTTTTTCCCGTTGTCTTTTTTTTCTTCTGTTTTTCTCCCTCGTTTTCTTTTTATTATGTTTTCATCTGCTTTTCTCCTTTTTTCTTTTCTGTGTTTCTCCGTTTTTGGTTTATGCTTCTCTGCTTTTCTATTTTCTGTTCTTCTCATATTTTTTTTATCTCTCGATTCTCTCTCTCCCCCCATCTCTCCCTATCTCCCTATTTCTCTCCTCCCCTCCTCTCTCTTCCCCCTCTCCCCTTTGCCGCTCTATTTCTCGTTTCCCCCTCTCATTTCACACATATTCAATACCGATCTCTCCGTCTCTCTCTGTTTTTTTTCCTCTTCTTTCCCGTTTCTCTCCCTCCTCCCACAGAAAGCTGCATTTGCCAGAAGGGCTGGAAATTTTGCAAGCACGATGGTATAATTTGCAGACACCATTGGAGGCTCCCCCCTCCCCGGTGCCGGACCCCAACGGGAGCCGGGCTGCGCTGCCGGGGACCCCGCCAGCCCCAGGCACGGCTCCTGCTGCAGGGGTACGGACCAGCGGGGTCTACCTCAGCACGCTTTTATTTTTTTTACTCTTACAGCGGCTACGATTAAAACCGAACCCAAAGTGCTGGTGGGAGAGTGGGGGGAGGCCCACGGCTCGGCCCCACGCCCACGGAGGTACCCAGCAGGCCGAGGAGAAGTGGAGAACTCCGAGTTCCTGGAGAGGAGATGGTTGGACAGGTCCCATCCCTTTTCTTGCACAAACACACCTGTCCTTGCACTGTCCCTCTCCCCACATCTCCCCAGCCTGACCGCCGGCTCCTTCCCCGGGGTTGAGGATAGAGCTCGCCTGGTTACCCCAGCCCTGACACCCTGGTGAGGGTCTCAGGTTCTGCCCCTGCCTGCCTACACGGCTCTTTGTCTGCCTCATCCTCTCCTGCACACACACAAACACGCTCTTTCTGTGCTTACACCACTCAACCTGCACATTTTCTCCTGTCCCTTCATGCATGTTCATGTATGTGCACATACCCCCACCATGCACACGCTTCCCTGCAAAAGCTCAGACTCTCTTTCCCTACACCTCCATGGCTCAGAAACACACCCCTCCCATGCCTTACACACACTCACACACACACACACCAGCCTTAGCACACACAAAACCAGCCCTCACACACACACATTCTCCCTGCAACACCCATCTTGGTGGCTCTGCCTTCTCTGACGTACCCAGGCTCTGTGGGAGCTCACACAATCACTCATCCCCATATTTTTATATCAGAAGATGGGTTTTTTTCTCTCTGTGGGCCAGAGGAGAGAGTCCATCCTGAGCTTGCCTTGGGGCCAAAAGTGTGTCTGAACATTTGGCCTAGACCACTCCAATGCTCATTTCACAGCCTGGATGAGAAGCTGGGGCAGAAGCTCCTCATGCTGGGCAGGCATGTGAAAACATCTCCATCGCCTCAGGGGAGGGGGAGGCTGTGCATGGGACCTCTCTAACCTCATCAGCTGCCTAATGTGCATTTCTGGTGAAGATGCTTGGATTGTTACTGGGGCACATGGCTACATTGTTGGTTTTTTTCTCCTGCCTTCCCCTTTTCTCCATCCCCACTTCCTTCTGTTGACAAGTCCTCATTAGAAATGCACAAACTGCCTCTCAAACATGATCAGGACCACAATGGCAGCCCCACCTGCTCTTGTCAAGGAGGTCTCCCATCAACACCTGGGTATCTTGGGCTTCCCAAGGTGCCCAGGTGTCAGGAGAGAAGATCTGGCAGCAAGGTACCATGTGGGGCTGCAAAGCGAGGTGGAGGGTTGGAAGGGCAGCAGAGTCCTTGTAGGCTTAGGAAGCTGTTGGTTTCCATTTTTCTTCAAATGCTTTTGATGCTTTTTTTTTTTTAAACAGGGTAAAAAATAGCTTTTCATTAGGAGATTTTCATTGGAAATGTCTTCTCACAGCTGGAGGTGAGGATGGATAAGGGCCAGCTTTGAAAGGGCTCCTCACCTCAGACAATATGTGGGATGGAGTCCTGAAGATGGGCTACAGGACAGAGGGGTTCCCAGGGTGATCTCCACCCACCCAGACCTTGCTGCAGGTTAAGTCCCGAAGCAGTGGCAGGGATGGCCTTAACCCTTGCAGCACCTGGGTGGTGACAAAGTCCTCGTGTCCTCAGTATTGGGGCTGATTGGGCAGTTAGCTAAGGGACTAAGAAGCGTTCAAACAAGTGGGGACTTGCTGGGCGGTGTGCTGCTGTATTGTGTGACTGTAAACAAATGATGTCTTGGGCAGCTTCCCATGCGGGCTCCTGTACGCGTGACAAGGAAATTCAGGCAGGGAATTTAGGCAAGTCTGATACAGGTTGGTTTATTATGAAAAGACAAAGTTTCTGTGCATACAGATACTTTATATATATAAATGCAAAGGTTTTGCACATGTATGCACAAGGATCCACACCCTCACAAATTGTACAGGTCAAGCCTGGGGTGCAAACTTTCCACTGGCACCCTGTGCCTGGCCCATGCAGGCTGGGGTGGTTCTCTCCTCTTGCACAGCCACATGCACGGCTTGTGGGTGTAGAGGGAGCAGGGCTGGAAGTGTGAGTCTGTCTGTTCCTCCTGTGTCCTCCCTGTCCCAATCCAGGGCAGCAATTAAAGAGGCCATTTTTTCTTCTCAGAATCTGAACCTGATTCTGCACTTGAATGCCAGCAGGGATTAAATCCGGCAGAGGCAGGCTCAGCTCTTTGGCTCACAAATGCTTTGTGCAACTTCTCTGGGCTTCAGCAGGGTCTTCATGTGCAGATCTGAGAGCAGCCCCTCGCCCTGGCTCTTAATTTCTTTGCATTGGTGCATGAGAAAAGATTAATGGAGAGAGCAGAAGGCTGCACCTCTGAACTCTTTGGACAATCCTCATACAGCATCTTTCTTTGTTTTCCTTCACATCCACATCTCTAACCCTGTGCAAACCAGGCTTTGGCTGGCTGAAAACTGCAGACATCAGTCCTGTGGTGGGCCTGGTACCATTTCTTTATATATATATATATATTTTTTTTTTTTTTTTTTTTCCCCTCCAGAAACAGAAGGGATAAACACAATAATTTCAAAGAAGCGAAAGCTTCCTGCTGGAGAAGCCAACAGGGACCTGCCGCAAAGTCCTGGTACGGTGTGTCACTGACACTGATTCAATCTGACACCTGGGTGTCTCCAAAGCCGTCACATTGTGTGCTCCAAATGTATATTAACATTAGTATGCATTGGCACAATATGGATCCATTATTCCAAATGCTTATGAGAACTAGGTGCTGCATAGGAGCAGCTGCTGCTTTTTAAGCCTCAGAGCATCAATAGATTCATAGATTTTAGGGCCAGAAGGGACCCCGACGATCATGTAGCCTGACCTCCCACGGAGCACGAGCCACAGAGACTCGCCTGGTAATTTTTGCATCCTGCCCCGTGGCTTGTGGTGAAGCAGCAGCAGCCTCCCCTGTGAAGGGCAGACAGCTTGGGGTCCACCAGTGGTGGAGAAGTTGCTGTTCCCCTCCGTGAATGTGTTTCCTTGCTTTATCAACCTCCTTGTTGATCATCAAAGGGTAATTTTTAATTTTAAAGCTCAGCTTGTGTAGATCTGGTTTCCCATCGCTTGACCCTTGAAGGTGTTCCCCCTTCTCTCACTTCTCTTGTATCAGAAAAACGCTTTTCCCCCTTTTGTTGAAGTAGTGGCTACAGAGAAGAAAAGACAAAACTCAGTGTCATGGAATGTCATCTGAAAAAGGATTATTGGTACTTCTTATGGGTGGAAACAGTATCTGGCAAAGGTTCCACTTTTGGGTGATTCCCTGACTGTAAGTGTTTAGTCTTTGTTTTAAAAAAATAAATCTGTATAAATGCATTTTGCAGTGAAGGGGTAGTAGTGTAGAAGGGCTTTGGTTTATGTTAATTCTCTTCCTCACAGAAAATGAAAGAAAAAAAGAGACTGAAAATCCACTAAATCAATGAAATAAAAAGAGCTGAAAGTCCTGTATCATGGTCACAAAAATTCTTCAAATAAACACCTCCTGCGTGACAGCTGAAGACAGGTAATTATCATTCAAACTGCCTCTGAAACCCAAATCACTGACAAAAACTCACTGGTAAATGCATTGTGATCAGATCAGACGCAGAGTTTGCCTTCCCACAGGGGTTGGTCCCTTTGGTCCTCCTGTTTTCCCTTCATTTTGGGGACTGCCGCTTCGGTCCCTGTTGCCTTTCTGTCCTGGTGCCATCAGATTAGGGGCTGCAAGTGTGGTGCCAGGCTCTCTGCACAAGCTCCCCAGCCTTTCTGGAAGTGATCTGATGCGAGCATGCATCCAGCCTCATGCTCAACTTTTAAAGCAGAAACTAGTTGAAAGGGGCTGTTTTCCAGCAACGTCAACCCTGTGTGTGCTGCTGAGCAGGTGGGAGAGGAAGGGTTAGCAAATGGGATGGTTTGCAAGGCATTATTTGGTGGGGAAAAAGGCACAATTTCATGATCTTCAGCTTGTCCCTCATAAGCAATCTTGAACTAATGCAACACTATGAGCCAAAGTCACTTGATAGTCATGGGCGAAGAGACAAACTCACCAGTGAGGCTTTAGCAATCCAAAGAGTGGAGGGGTGAAGCTCTGGACACAGAGCTTGCAGGGATGGGGCAACTGTCATGTGGTATGTATGGGACTGGGGGAGCTGCTCAGAGACAGGGACCAGGGGAGGGAAGCTGAGGGCTGGACTGGTGGCTACAAACTAAGAGACCTCTCCTGTGTCCTTGTTCTGGGTAATTCCCAGTCCCTCCCCATGCAGGGCTGCTTCAAGAAGGAAAGACACACTTCTGCATTCTGAGGGGAATGGCTTGACTGACACCAGGAATTTTTTGTCTCCTTGCTGAGATTATGTGATGCCTTTGATAGCATTTCCTACATGAAACAGCTAGTGGGAGATGAAAAGGAAACCAAAATCTTTTCATATCCTCAGGTGAAGGTGGTAGGAGCTGTACTTCTTGCAATGGGTTATCTATGGAACTCCTTGCTGCAGGAGCTTAATGGATTAAGAGGAAACTGGACAAGGTCATAAGAGGGAAATTCCTTGAAGGATGTTAAGAACGTTGAACCCACAGCTGGCTTTGGTGATCTCCAATAACTTCCCTGGGAACTGTTAAGTATCCTTCCCCTGCTCTTCCCCAGCTCCTTGTCCCTCCTGGGGACAGCAGTCTGAGCAAGGTACTTCCCTTGGTTGGGATGCAGCCACTCCTCTCTTCTTATGAGATATTTGTTTTTCTCCAGCTCAGTATTTTCTCAAGATCTGAGAAAGTAAGGAACAATTATGTTCCCAGAGAGGATGTCTCCAGCATGTCTCCTCCTATCCCACCTTGTGTGAATAGCTCCTTTCTTGGCTGCTAAGCTGAATCCTGGTTTGCCTTTTCTGTTCCATTGCTCAGCTAATGTCACAGCAGACATATCCCTCACCTCTCATAATCTCTGACAATGATGAGAGGAAATGAAAAAAGATTATTTAGTATCATTTTTTCCCTTCTACTAGACGTTTCATGTAGGAAACACTTTCAAAGAAGAAGGATGAATCACACAACCAAATTAGAGATGGAAAAGACCTTTTAGGTCAGCCCGTCCATTTCCCTGTGAATGCAGAAAAGCTTCTGAGTACAGTTAGATTTTTCAAGGACTTTGTCCAGTCTAAACCAACTTTAGCAAGAAAGCTTCCAAGATGGCTGTAGTTGGAAGAGGGGGAAGAGGGGTGATTTTCAGCTGAGTGTGGTTTGAATTCTCCTAAACCTTCCTCCATGGGAAGAGCAGAACTCTGTTGAGGTTTCCAGAGGAAACTGAGTGTGTGGAGCAGCTGGATGGTCTTTGATAGCTCAGCAGACTGGGGAGCCAGACCTTTCCTTACCCCAACAGCAAAACCATGGGGGATTGCATAGTGCAGATCCCAGCAGTTGTGAGAACGTGGGGTTATGGGGTAACGGGCAGTGGATCTGCTGTGGCTTGCAAGCCAAGGGCCCAAGCTGGGTGGCCATGGGGCCACTTAAGGTGTTTCTCGGCAGCTCTGTTCCTCAGTTTCCCTTTGCCTTTTTGACTGGCCAGGCTCTCTACTCTCTGGGGCCAGCACAATTCATGCTATGAATGCCAAGTAAACCATTCCCACTCTAGGCTCTGAATTCAGTATCCTAGGCCACCTTCCCAGATGTGGAAAACCTTCCTGGAGGTCAAGCTACAATTAACTAACAATACAGCTGGAAGAAGAAAGAAGAAAACAAAGGTAGGCTGAGATATTTCATCTCCAAGTGGAGTTGCTTTACACACAGCCTCGGGGCTGAGGCTCTCTCAGCCCAGCTCCCTGTGCTTCCAACCCCCCCCCCCACCAATGTGTGAGCAAGGGGGAGGACATCTGTACCCAAACAACAGCAAAGAGCTGTCCAGGTCCCACAGAAAACTGCTCCCATCTTCCTAGGGATGGAAGGGAAGAACAGAAAAAGTAGGGAAAGGAAAGGGGGATAAACTCATAACAACGTTAATGTTCCAAGAAAGCTTCGGTCCAGGGATTTTCTGTTGAATATAGACTTTTGGCTGTGTGAACATTCCCCCAGTGACTCTGAAAATCCTTATACTTACTTTTTTTGTGGTCATTTTCAAAAGACATAATGTCACTGAACATGGGATGCAGGCAAGAAGGGCCTTTCTAATTAACCCAGGAGGGAGAGAATCTGTCTCTCCTGCTCTGACCCTGCACCGTTAGGGATGGAGCAGGATTGCCAGAGCTCACCTAGAAACGGTGCTTTAATCCCCCTCCCCAAAATCCCCAACCCCTGATCTGCACAGAGACAACCATTTTAAAGAGACAGTGTCATGATGTGTTACCTCTTTCTCATAAGTGGTCACCTGCCAGCTTCAGCTGAAGGCGTAATTACCATCTTTGAGGCCTGATCCATCTTATTCCCCTTGAAGTCAATGAAGAAACCTCCCAGACTCTGCTGGAAGTGGTATTAAGATCCTCCACCCCGCCATCTCTTTTCCCGAGATTTATCTCCTTGTGAAGACGGAGGATCTCCCCAGTGTTGAGGCTGGAGTGGCCGGGGATGGAAGGGTCTGGAGGGAGGCATTGCCTTGGGGAGCCAGTGAGAGGGAGAGAGAAAGAAGAGCAAACACAGGTCCATTAATCCGCAGTTAGTCTGCCTTTTTTGTTAGGAAGATGAACTTGATGAGTTAATTAAGCCACAGCCTGTAAAACCAGTTTATTTGCATAGCAAACTCCTGGGCCAGTGTGCTGTGAGCGGGCATAGACGTGCAGACAATTCCGGGGAAATTACAGCCTCATTAATATGCTAATCTGGTTGCAGGCCTGGAACGAGTTTTGGGTTTGCGGTGCTTGGGGGGGGGGGTCGGGGGGGTTGTTGCTTAGCAACCCTTTCCTCCAGGTAACCCTTCTCTTGCTTGCCCTTGATATCCCCCAAGGATGGCCAGGGAAGGAGGGGGGCTCTGCTGTCATGCAACAGTGGGCAAAGTGAAAGGCGAACACGGGGGGCTGGAGTGCATCACTCCCCTTGCCCAGTGTCCAGACAGTGGCGGGCAGCTCGCCCCCTCCCCAAATCAGGGTACCGAGCTGATGCCTGCAGATGCGCAGTCGTTGCATGCAACGTGCGTGCGCACACATAGGTGGGCATGGTTGGTGGGTGAGGAGCACTTGCAGCCCCCTCTTCCAATTTTCTGGCCAACGGTGTTCCTCAACCCTGTGTTGGTCTGGGCTGTGGGAGACCTGCAGCTGTCCCCTCTTGGCCCTCAACACCCAGCTCCCCACTGAGCACCAGTCTCCATCAAGCAGTGCTTCTCCAGCCTGTCTTTCCTGTGTCTCCTGCCAGGCACACAGTTGCTCCATCTCCCTGACTGTCTTTCTGGAGTGGCACAAGCCCAGCGCTCCTTGCCCATCCCAGCTTCCTGCAGCACTGATCAGGATGGGCGCATCAGGCAGAAGTGGGAGGAATGCAGTACTCTGCTCCCACCAGCCCCTGCAGCTCCTGGACAACCCCATCAGGGGCAGGAAGGGGACTGTGTTCCTGCCTTGACTTGGCTGGACAGTCAAGACATTCATCCTGCACGGTAACCTCCAGTGACACATCATGACAGCAGAACATGCCTCCTTCACCCATCCCATTCCATCCCCTTCCTTCTTGCAGTGGAGGGGGAAGCTGGATTACAAGATTTTCTACATCCCTTCTAGACTGCTTCCCTGCAAGTCCATACAGCTCTGGGGTGAGCTGGGGCTCTCTAGTGGAGCCTGACTGAATGTCAAAGCTGGGTAATTTTCTCCCCAAGCCCTGTTCTCCATCTTTGGTGCTTTCATAATCCGGGGGTGATGTGCAGACTTCTGCTGGCTCCAGCAAGGTTTTTCATCCAGCTCTTCCAATAGCCAGACCTTTGGCACACTCAACATCTGCAGATGTTGTTCTCAAGGTGTTGTGTGAGTGCAGTCTGACAGACATCAAAAGTCCTTTAACTTAGACCCAGCACCTACAAAACAAGGCCATGGCTGATGAGGGCATATGGGTCAGATCCACCCAGTGCCTCAGCCTCTAGACCATTCCCTCAGTAAGAGGAGGGTAAAACAGAGTTTAAAACTCTGGGGATGCATTCTCAGCTTCCTTGCTCCCTTGCCAAGTTTCTCCTGCAGATGAATTTAGATGCAGTTGCAGCAGGAATTAGATGCCTACACATCTTTGAGGCTGGGGGCCCTTTGCTGACCAAACCTGGCTCTTGTTCAGTGCTGTGATGGTGGAGGCTCTCCTCTCTCCATAGCCTTGCCCTGTGGTGCTTGGAAACTCCTACCTCTACTCATTCATCAGCCCAAATGCGTTTATTTGAAGTGTGAACAAATACACCAGGCAACAATTTTTTTTGCGTCAGATGTTTCCCTGCCAAGAAGCATCTCTGACTTCTCTGGAGGAGGCTGATTCTCTGGATTGCTGCTGGAGACACAGCTATGCAGAAGGGAGCTGCAGCCTTCCTAGCTGGGGAGTCCCAGTCTCCAGGGCTATCCATCTGTTAACCTTCATGATCTCAAATATTTATTATTCATATTACCCTGAAATGTGCTAAAAAGATGAAAAAAGGAATTAATGTGCCAGATCTTGCATCCACCTTTTAGCTTATTACAGTGCTAAAGCAGTATTAACATTTACAGTATATGAGCTCTGCTTTGCTTGTGCCTGAGGCCAGGGGGTTTAAGCCAGTGCCGAAGTTAATAGCAAGCGCTGCTTAGAAAAAGCCCATTATGTCATAAAGTTGGAATTTCGCTTGGGCAGTGGCCACTGGCTCTTTCCAATCGGGATGCAATGCCATCCTCTCAATCCCTTTCTGCTCCGCCGCCTGCTCCAGCTCGCTCTCCTCTCACATTCAAACAAAAACAGAATGGGGGAAAATTGTCTTTTTCTTCTCAGTGCTGGTGGATAGAAGAGCATCCTGTTTGCCAGAAGATAATTGGTTCAGACTCTCGCCAAGAAGCCTTGTCCCCTCCTGGAGCAATGCTAGGAGGTGCCATGCAGTCGGAGGTATTCCTGGGCCCCGTTCCATCTGTCATACTGGAGTTGCCGGGCTCCTTGACATCTCCTCCTTTACAGCTTGAACATATTGATTCATCCAACATACATGTGTTCTGCTTAAGGTTGACTTTATGAGCACCTTCTGTCTCCCACTAGGAAGGCCCTGCCTGTAAAAGCATGTGAGGAGTCCCGTGGTGTGGTGGCTGTGGTGTGCTGCCATGCCAGCCTCTGTTTTTGGGACAGCAGAAGAAAACTCTACAAGCCATGTACATGTCCATGACCACGCTTCACAGCTCTGCTTTGAGGAGGCACCGTGCTCTCCTTGAAACCTGACAGCCCCATTGTTAGGCAGGGTCTGTTGGAGAGCGTTGGGTTACATAGGGTGTCGTGGTGGTCGTGACCAGGCAGATGTGTCCCTGCCTAATAGATACTCCTCCACCCTCTTCCTGTACGCCTTGTAAACCTGCAGAGCCCTGGGTCTTGCAACAGGTTCATGCCTTCCAAAGAGAGAAGGCACATTAGCAAGACCTGCGGCTACCAAAACTCACTTCGCTCTACCAACTTCTTTTTGTTCCTGGACAATTTGCCATGGACAAATTGTGCAAGCTTCAATCTAACCAAACAGTTCAAAGTCCACTTGAGATCCAGTATCTTTATTCACATCAAATGACACCTCCTTATTTCACTAGGGTGCCAGGCAAACACCCAGCTGAAAGTAGTAAGCCCAAGGTTTTTCTGCCTTTGTTCACTCATACCATTAGGAGAAGGCTCCCAGCCCTGAAGGCAGTGGGTGTCAGGGCCCTGTGGACACTCATAGGCCTTAATGTCCCTGACTAGCCTCACCTGGTGCCTCCACCCACGCCCTCTGCCCATGTGTGGGAGGTCTATTTAAGCTCAGGCCTGAGTCTTTGTTCTCTTCTTGAGCTTTGCTGTAGGTGTATCCACTTCAGCCTTGCCTATGCCTGGCTATGGACCTTCTCGATGTGGATTCCAACCCAGAGGTGCCAACTTGGACCTACGTTGTCATCATGGACCTGTCTGGTGATGACTTGCTTGTTCCCTGACCTGGGTTTCCAGCCTAATGTCAAACTTGCCTCATTAACATGGACTTGCTGCTGATGTGGACTCATGGCTGAGCCCAAGCTGCCATCTCTGGGCTCACCTTTCTCAAAGAGGATGAGATGGGTCTTGCTGTGCCCTGGTAACGGGACATCCTCAGCTGAGACACCAGGGAGAATGCTGCATGAAAACTTTGCCAGAAGAGCCCTTTGCTGGCGTGAATGTGAGTTTGGCTCAATGGAGTTATCTTTGCCGTGTTTGAGGCTCAGCTGATTTTCTTCTAACCACAAAAAGCATTAAGATTCTTGCCAGTTTTATACAATTCAATGCTCGTCCTGTGTTTCTGAGTATGGGGTGGTTCTTCAAGTGATCCCATTGAGGGAGAGATTTTATAGAGAAGAGGGTTTCACCCTTTAGGAAATCAAATGTTACTTGTAGCTCTCCTTGTCGTCAATGCATGTGACTCAGCAGTCAGTAGCTGAGGGTCTGCGTGTCCAGTCTGATGACTGACAAATCCACAGCATTATGTCCTGAAGAACTTGAGTTCTGGAGGGTTTGCCATCAGCTTTTTTTAACAGACTGTTTCGTATGTGAGCGGGTGTGGAGATGTGGGAAGGCAGTGAGGTGGTGTTTGGAGAACCTGGTGATGCTCAGAGAGTGAGCGACGTCAGCAGAGCTCATGCTAACCTGAGCACCTCCTCCAGCTCAGTCTAGCCTGGTGCCTGTTTGTCTTCTGCAGTTCTACCTCTGGTGATGACTTTGGAGCAGCCCCTAGTGCTGGTATCTAGCAGAGGTCCTTGGTGATTGCTGGAGACTGGAGGTGCATTGCTTAAACCTCTCTGCAAGGTGCCAGCACCGCACTGGGCTCACTCAGTGTGGTCCAGGAACTGCACAGACCCCTTGGATCTGGGGAGAAGTGTTTCTTTTTCAAATGAAGAAATCGGGTCTCAGCTTTTTGGGCTTTTTTTGTCTCTGTGCATTTTCTAGTGGAGGCACCCAGACTATTGAAATAGAGCCAAGTCCTATTTGAAATTCAGAGGGCACCATCAGCCCATGTCATTGGCAGGGAATAAATAAATACCTCCTTTGAACAAGTTAAGAGTGATGTGTTGCTGGTCTCATTCAAGGTCACATCTGTAAACAAGTTATGGAGGCAGGAAGCAAATCCAGACTGGATCCACTCTCAGCCCTTGTTTTACTGCAGGACAAAAATTCTCCCCCTCCACTGCAGGAGTACCTGGCAAACATGAGGAGATCTTGGGGAGGTGGCAGTGCTGGGTGTGTGTCTCTGCTCATGTCCTTGGTAGGTGGCTGAATGGTCTGTCTGGGAGTGTGTGGAAGGGCCACCATGTTACTGGGCAGAGAGGATGGGTTTTGGGGGGACTGTTGATATAGCATGGTGTGTGACATCCAGAAAGTGAGGCTTTTCTATAAAAGTGCTGGATCCCTGTCTGGAGGCTGCCTCAGCACCATTGGTACCTAGCGGGCTTCAACGTGACTGGAGGATTTTCCTTCATCTATGTCTGGTACAGAACTTCCCTGGGGAGGGAGCTCTGTTCCTGGCATGGTGGGTAAAACCCAGGCAGTTCTGTGGCTGTGTCCAGCTGCTTGGCCACACACAGTTCACTCATTCTGGGTGCTCTGCAGAGCTCCTTACGCACCGTTCCTCCCAGGGCAGTCCTATCGGCCTCTTGGGTGTAAAGCTATTCCAGGGCTGTTCTAGTCCTCACACTTTTTCTCCATCCCATGTGCTTAACCTACAGGAGAAGCAACTGAGGAGGGAGAAGCCAACCAAACCCCCACCCTTGCTCTGGCAAGAGCCCTTTCCTCCTGTGCTGAGGCCCAGATCCCAAGTCCAAGGCTGCACAGCTCTGTGTCTCAGCAGCGGTCCTCACCCCTTGACGAATCCTGGCATTTGCAAAGTTATTATACCTCATTATGAATTGGATTTTAATCTACTGTAAATAGTCCTACCATTATAGTGTCATAAGAAGCAATTAGCCCCCCTGCTTGCTTCTATGCATGAGGGGAAAGCTTTAATATCACGCAACTGTGAGGGCTTGATGGGGCTTCAGCCTACATACATACATGCAGGCGGAGGCTTTGCTCTTGTGCCATTAACCTGTTCGGTGCATGCTGAAGATATCCCCTTGGTGTCCTTAGGAGGTCTCCAAAGTGAACATCTCCTAAGCTCCAGGGCTGATTTCAGCCTGGGATCTCTGCCTCTTGTTGGGTGTGCTCTGCAGCACAGCTGGAAATCTTCATCTAGAGGATGGATGTGGTTCAAGCAGATGATAAATCGTGGTTTCCTTGCCTTGCCCTTAACCCAGTCACAAAGGGGATTATCATCCACAGGGGTGAGAGGCGGCTGGAGTCCGGTCCCTGCCTTGCCTCAGGGTGATTATTTCCAGTCTCGGCAAAGCTTTCCTCCTTTGCCTGGTGGAGGAAATTCATTATCCGGAGCTGGCGTGCTTGCACGGTTATAAACGAATCCTACCTTCTCCATGCCTGTGTCACCTGGAGCCGGGCCGGGGGAGCCGGCAAGAGCCTGGGCACTCAGACATCAGGGCTGTCCCCACTGGGTAATGTTGCATGATTAATAACAACCCCAGGTTAATGGGGTTTTAATGTTCCTCTGGCAGTGGAGAGAGGGTGTGGTATCCTTGGCTCCAAGCTGGTGTGGTGTAAAGCAGAGGCTTTGATCTTTGTTTTAGGGAGGGATCGAGGTGTCTTTGTGCTTGGCGCTGTATGTGTGGCTGTGGACACCATGGCATGGGTGA
Source organism: Coracias cyanogaster (assembly GCA_033124195.1). Classification (NCBI taxonomy): domain Eukaryota; kingdom Metazoa; phylum Chordata; class Aves; order Coraciiformes; family Coraciidae; genus Coracias; species Coracias cyanogaster. Next base: position 17,330 of record JAVSBS010010665.1, read on the forward strand.
GTTGGACAGCACAGAGCCAGATGGACTCTGGGGTTGGGAATTGTACTTGAGGGGTTGTGGCATGGTGCATGATGGACACAAGCATCAAATACTGTCCCCAGTGATATTATGGGGACCTTGGCACATGGTGGGGGACTGCACAGAGTGGGGGATGTCAGCAAGGCACAGGTCCTGCATCAGGCTGCTTGGCTCAAGGAGCAGAGAGATCCAGCCACATGTTGTTTTCAGCAAAAAGGGGCTTTCTCACCATGGATTTAGCAGGAAAAGCATGGGAAGGGGCCCAGCTTGCACATGGAGGGGCAGTAGGGCTGGGCAAAGGGGTCTGTGGTCCATCCCTCCTTGTTCAGACTGCGTTGTAGTCCCTGCTCCTGTGAGTAGTCTTGTAGGAACCTGCTCACAGGGGATGGGCCCGAAAAAATACCCCTGCCATGCATACTCCCCATCCTTTCTTTGCCACATGAAAGAAAAGCTGGCTGCCTGTTAATTACATGAACCTTCTCATGGGCAATTGAGCTGGCTGCGTGTGTGCGTATTCATGCTGTCTGCAAGTTCTTGTCTGATTCACGCTCACAGGTGACTGAAATGAAGCCAAGTTTTGCGACAAAGCAGGGCACTGCTGGCTGTGTCCAGCTGCAGTCAGGCTCTGTCCATCCAGCAAGGCAGCATCTCTTTCTTCCAGGGCAGAAACAGTGCCCACCTCCATCCCAAACTCAGTTTTTGAGTCCTGTGATGACTTGTCCCCATGGCCAAGATGCTTCAGAGCCCCAAAAGGGTGGGCCTGTTACCTCTCTCTTCCAAGGTCCTTCAGGCTGACCTTGGGCAGAGGAACCTGTGTTTCTGGTAGCATGGGCCGGGTGACGATGTGGCTCCTTCTTGTTGGAGATGGAGGAGACTGGTGCTTTAGGGAGGGGATGGGTTATAATGTCAAGGGGAACTGGGGAGAGAGGGTGCTTGGTGTGTGGATCAGTGCTACAGCTCCATACGTCCTGGGTCTACAAATGGAGCCCAACAGTGAGCCACTGTGCTGGCTGGGGACTGTCCTCTGATGACAATGACAGCCCATGGCCAGCCTGGGACTCAAGTCCCCATCACTCTCTGTCCTGGGTGCACAGAGGAGGTGCTGGGAGCCCAGGGATATGCTGGTCCCTGGCTATGCATGGTGTGTATCTCAGATGCTCTCCAAGGACCCTTCCCTTCCACTGGAGTTTGCTAGGGCTGGAGGTGTTGGCCAATAGAGCTCACAAAGCCCTACAGTGTACTTCCATAGGGCATAGATAAGAGTGATGGCCACCTCTGCACAGGTATCTTGGCATGGTTTTGGCCCATGCCAACCAGCACCCTCCCAATCAGCATCTGGAAACAGATGAGGGGCACAGGACACAGGAGGGGACATGCTGCAGACCTCCATGGCTCTGCAGCTCCTCTCCTTCCTGCCAGATTGACTCCAGCCTCTTCAACACTGAGTTTCCAGGCCTTAATTTCCACTGCTCATTGCTATTCATCAGTGCATCTGAATATCTTAATCCTTTGGGAGGGGCAGAGCTGGAGAACAGCATCCCCCCCTCTTCTCTGGCCACCTTCCCTTGCTTATCTGCTGAAACCAGGGCCAAACTGTTCCCAGCCTTGGTGGGTGAGACAAATCGTTGAAGAAGCTTAAAGCAAGACCAGTATCTCCCACCTTGTGCTTGGAGGGGGCTGGGGAAGAGGAGGAGGAGGAGGGGGTTAGGGAAGCAGCTTGTAATTACAGAGTAAGAGGCAGCAATAAAATGATAATGGAAGAGTTCTGACCTGGCCGAGCCAGTTCTGCAAAGCTGTGAAATAAATTTAGCGAAAGTGCGAGGGCATGGGGACTCCTGGGCTGGGTTACGGCTGAAATGCTGGTTTCACAAACAAGACGTAAATTGGATTGCAAACATCTAATTAACCTCTTTGCTTATTTTTTGTTGGGAAAGGCAACAGTTTCCAGCCAAAGCTGGCACCGTGGCTTGGTGACCCCTTGCAGGAGAGGATCTGGAGGAGGAAAGCGATTCGGTGCTTTCACCTGCTGACTCTCTCCTTGTTGTCCAGACATCAGAGGGAGTAGAATTTCAAGCTCTTCCGGCCCCTCTGCCTTGGAGTGAAAGCTGTGTGCAATGTCTGTGATGCCCTTGCTGTTGCAGGAGAAGGTGCTGGTGGGGCTTCTCCTCGTGTTTCTTTGTTTTTCAACTCACTTGGAGTTGATTGCTTCCAGAGGGACAGGGATGGGGATCTCCTGTGTCCTCTCCAGCCAGGCTGGCTCAGCTTGGCTGCTGCATCACCCTGTGCCAGTGCTACTGATTCTTCTGGAGAGCAGAGTCAGAGAAGGAAAACGACCCTCTGTTCCCTTCCCTGGGCTCCAAGGTTTGCTGTTTATCTTGCTGGAGGGCAGTTTTGTCAGC
>JAVSBS010010669.1:0-15462 GCA_033124195.1 Coracias cyanogaster
CCCCGCCGCGCCTCCGCCGGAGCCGGCATCACGGCGGCCGCCATGCCCCCCCCGCCCTCGCGCAGCGGTACGGCCGCGCGGACCCCGCGCCGGGACTACTTACCGCGACCCTGGACCCCGCCCCACCCGGAGCCCTCGCCGCCGCAGGAACGCGCTGCCTCGCTCCGGTCGCCGCCGCCGCCGCGTCCGGGAAGCAAACGCCGCTTCCCGCGGGCTGGGGGAGGCCTCGGTTCCCCGCCGGGGACTACTTTCTCTGCGGAAGAATCGTGGAGGAAGTTTCTTGCCTGCGTCATGACGTCACGAAGCGGCGCCCGGGCCCTGAGCGTCGGCGTCGCGCCGGGTTGCGGCTGTCACGTGACGAGAAGGCGGAAGCGGAAGCGGGGCCGGAGCCTGGGTCTCGGCCCGGCGGCGCTTGCAGCGGTCTGCAGGCGGAGCGGGGGCTCTGCGGTACCGGCCCGGCCCGGCCCGGCCCGGCTCGGCTCGGCTCGGCTCGGCTCCGGCGGCCGTCCCTGCAGCTGAGCGGCAGCGCCTCGGTCGGTTCCGCGCAGCCCCGGCGCTCCGGCTCCCCTCCTGCAGCCCGCGGCGGGCACGGAGCCCGGCTGCGGCCGCCCTTCCCCAGAGCGAGCCCGGCCGAGCTGCGGGTTTTGTGCCCTGCCCGTCCACGCCGGGGCTTCGCCTTGCGCAGCTCCGGGGGCAGCGCAGCGGCTGAGCCTTTCTCCCTCGTTCTCCGGCGCGGGAACGGCCCCTGCTGTAGCTTTGCTCTGTCCCGCAGGAGCCACGCTTGCCTGTTTTGATGGCAGCTGAACAGTCGCCATCTCCCTCTGTTCCTTTGCCAACCAAAATCTGCCGCCTGGTTCAGTTTGTGCCCTGCCGTGGCGGCCATCGCCCGGTTTGGCAGGCCTGAGCCACGCTGGAGACCCGCTGGCCGGGGGGCTTTGCTGGCACCTCCGGAGGGCGCGGTGTCCCTGCCGGGATGAGCTCAGCACCTGCAGTGATCCCAGCTCTCCAACAGTGCCGTTTCTTCAGATGGCAGAGCCAGACAGAGAGCCTGGACTTGGCTTCCTCTCATCCTATGGGCCCCTGCTCCATGCTGACCTTTGTAACAAACCCCTGAGGGCTCCTTGCTCCCACTGATGTTCTCTTATGTTGCAGTGCTCCACTGAGAACGCCTCTAGCCTGTTTTTTTCTGGAAGAAAGGAGCCATGCTGTGCCTGTGCTCTTCTGACGCTAGGATGTGTTTGGGCCAAACCTGGCTCAGTCCCCGTGGAGAGGATGTGCTCACTGAGTGCAGGAGCCAAAGCTCCGGGTCCCAGGTCCACCAGGACTGAGCCAGCCCGCAGTGCGGCTCCATCCAGAGCCGGTCTGGGCCAGCAGGTGCGTTGTCTCACTGGCCAGCATGGCTGGTGCAGAGCTGGTGCTGACATGGTGCCAGCTGCGGAAGGACAGACAGTGTCTTGTCTGGCACAGCCTGTGAGCACGGCATGCGCTTGCCAGGAGTCTGAGTGTTCGGGTGTTGGATGAGTGGGGCGGGATCAGCACCCGGCGTCACTCAGCAATGGCACTTCTGGTGCAGGGCGAGTGGCTGGGCTCAGCCCCACGCAGCACGGGGCTCCTCCATGGGACTCAGTGGGTCCCTCGTGTCCCTCCGGTGTCTCCTGCCCTGGTAACATGTCCCGGAGGCACTGTGTTCTCAGTGGAGGTGGCTGAGGAGCTGCTGCCGAACTGCCAGCCTGGTGCACAGGCACCTTCCTGTTCTTTTTCAGGCTAATTGGGCACATCCTTGCAAGGTTTATGCCCTGGTCTCTTACAGGGAGACAGCACCAGTGAGACCCTCCTGGGACAGTGTCAGTTGAGCAGGATCTGGCCACACAAGCACTTCTGCCACAGCGGCGAGGCCAGACGGGGACTCGGGTGCCGAGCCCCCACATTCAGCCTGTCTGAGATGAGTGGGGGATTTTCACAGGGGATGTTGGTTCCAGGGCTTGACCTCTGTGAGCCTCTGGGGGCTCGTGTGGACCTGCCTGGTGCTGGCTTAACTGATGGAAAGTTGCTTAAAACTTCCCTGTTACTCTGCAGAGATGCCCCGTGTCCTCTGCCTCAGAGGGTTGTACCGGCGGGAGCTTTGCCGAGGTGGATAACTGGCTATTTTTAAAAACGGCACATGCCCCCAAGCCAGGGAATTTCCAAGCGCAGTTCCCGTGCTCTACTCCAGAGCGCAGCTCTGCGGATAACGGCTCCCCTGTCTGGAGTCATCTCGGGGCCAAACACAAAGAAACTTCAGAAGAGGTTTTAGAGAGCCCAGTGATGGCTGCGGTGTGTTGTGCGTGTCCCCAAACCCCTGACCAGGCAGCGCCTGTTCACGGCCTCTTGGGAACAGGCCGAGAGGACACAAGCGCCTGTGCCTGGGGAGCGCAGTAATAAGACTGGATGCTGGTTTTTAGGGGCTGGTTGCTCAGCTGTGCTGTTCCAGGTGGGCAAAGCTTCCCCAGCTCCACGATCTCCAGCTTGGAAGGAGCCACAGACAGAAGAGCTGCTGCTCGGGGTAGGGCGAGAGCAGTGACCGGGTGGGGGGGCCTGCCGGCCCCCAGTCCTCGGCCGTGCTGGTCACCGGTCAGCCCTGTCCCTGCGATGTGTTTGTCCTGCTCACGTCATGGGCCTGCCCTGCTCCCACAGCAGCTTTCCCGGGAGCCAATGGCTTTGGTCACTGTCCCAGAATAGGTGGTGGGTTGTGCCCAGGGCTGTGCCCCCCCACCCTCCCTGCAACCCCAGACTTCCACAGACAGTGATTTTTGTCGTCCATGCTGTTTGTTCCTCCTTGTTTCCTTTTTTCTTTGTAAAGAAAACATCCCTGGTGATGTTTGTGTAGCTGCGGGGCATTCATCCACATCAACAGGCTCGTGTTTATACCCCACCTGGGAAGGGCAGTTGCATCAGCACATTTTGTAAAGCGTTGAGCAAAACAGCCCTTGCTGCAGGAAATGGTTTTTCTTCACACCAGATTGCTTCACCACTCAGATCCTTCCCAGCAACGGCGGCTCCGGCAGCAGGCGCCTGCGGCTGTCCCGGGGGATTGCTCCGTGCCGGGGCAGAAGCGGGCCGGGATGACTTCCCGCCGGGCATGGCTCTGGCCCTGCTGCCCTGTGCCCGGGTCTGTGCGGGGTGCAGCCTTCCTCTGGTGCCAGCCGTTCCCACTGGGATCTCCGCTTCCCAGAGCACTGGTGCCAGTGGGAGTGTCATAGGATAATGCTGCATTTTCTGTGGCCGCTGAGGCTGCGGCTGAGGCCATGATGCCACCCTTGGGCTCTGCTGAAACAGGCAGGAGCTGCTCCCAGCAGCTCCCCAGGGGCTTGGAGGAACGACAAAAGCCCGTGGTGGGGCCACTTATGTCCTCAAAAGGGCCCCTTGGCAGGAGGCGTCTCACTGGCTCAGCTCTGCCAAGCCAGGAGGTGCTGCTGGTGGCCACGCTGTGGGCACTGAGGGGCTCTCCTTGGGGTGAGGTTGGTGCTGGACGGAGCGTGCAGCCCTGCTCCCTGCCTACGGCCCTAAGCTGCTTTGCTGGGTGCTCCTGCATGCCCAAGGGGACCACGGTGCCCTCCTCATGTCCCAGGCCGTCTGTGCCCACCATCCCACACGCCGGCTGGAGCAATGGCGGTGCTGAGCCGTGCTGTGCGCTGCCTGTTCTGTGTCTCGCCTCACGCCCGGGTCAGAGCCATGGATGCTGTTCCCGCAGGGCTTCGGGACCATCAACAGCCTTTCCAGGGTGGATTTGGAGCTGCTGCATGTGAACAGCCGTGGCCCAGCCCAGCCCCTCCTCGCCTGCCAGAAGTGCTGCTGCTGGTTGTTTTTTTTCCCTTCTGGAGGGATCCTGTGGCTTCCTTCCCAGAACCTGAGGCCTCGGAGCCATGGTCCAAGGCCACCAGCTTCCACCCTCTCCTGTGCTGCTGATTCATCACTGCTGGTTAGTTAAAAAATAGTAATCAGCAAATTACTGAAATATAAGTAAAATAAACAAGGTGGGCAGGAGAACTGTGTGCGTAGCAGGGTCTCAGAAGCCCTACACATGTGCTGTGCCACGCCATTCTCATCGCCTGCACCGGGCTTTGTCCTGCCAGCACCCGTGGAGTGGGGCAGCTCAGCACCCCGGCTCTGCCGTGGGGTTCCCAGCCTGCCCCATCCCCACAGCCCTGCCCGCCACCAGAACCCTCTGGTCCTGAGTCCCACTGCACCACGACCGGGGTACCGTGGTGGTCTGGTTGGTCCCCCCCAGCCCTGCCCCCCGGGAGGAGGTTGCTGGACCCTGGGGCTGAGCAGGTGGGCTCTGGGGCTGCTCTCTGCCCTATGGGGCTCAGGCAGCTCCCGAAGGGCTGGAGGCTCCAGCCCTGCTCTGCCCCAGCAGCACGGCAGCTCCCTCAGTCCCTGGTTCTCCTGCAGCCGGCGGCTGCTTCCCTCCCTCCCTTCCTGCCCCGGCACCCACAGAAAAGGTTCCAAATGCCCCAAGGGTCGAGCGGCCCCAGCAGCTCCCGGCTGGCGGCCCGGCATTTGCCATTCCCTGGGTTTTGTCCATATGCCTGTGTTGACAACCGAGCCGCTCTGAATTAATTTGGCAGTGAGTGTTAGAACAGTTGTCAAATGTTTTACTGCAAGCCGAGTGTGTTGCATCTACCACTCTTCCTTCTGCTCCCAGTAGTTTACAATTAAATACAACCAGTTTTGCCCATATTTCACCTTCTACAAACCCCCGCTCCTTATTCCTGAGCTGCTTCCTTGCAGACAGCCAGCTCCTGGCGCCACATTGTCCCCTTCGCGTGCCGGACAGGTGGCAGGTTTGCCGTCATTGTCACAATTGCAGCTCTTCCCATTTTAGCAGGCAGCTGCTGTGCCCGTCTCACGGCCGGGAACAAAGCGCTGCCACCCCTGCCGTGCCGTGCCTTGCCATGCCAGCCCATGGTCCGGTGCAGCAGCTTTCTAGCCCTGTCCTGCCACACTCTCCGCCCGAGCTGACCCTTGGGTGCAGGAGACAGGCTCCACATCCTCAGCAGGGATGGCCCCAGGTGGCTGAGGGGATGGTGGCAGCGGGACACCCCTTCCCGAAGCGGGGTGTGTTCGGTACAACAGAAGTTGGTCAAAGCTGGAGACAAAAGCTGAGATGGGAAGAGGTTCAAGGGATGGGAATGAGTTTACAGCAAAGTCATGAAACACAGCGAGAGGCCCCCAGCATTTGGAGCTCTCGCACCCCTTTCCTACGGCCCTGGGACTGCCGGGGTCTGCCGGCTCTTTGTGCTGCTCTGGGAGGGTCTGGGCTGTTTCCCCCCAGTCAAATACAGATGCCAGAGACTGACTTGTTTCTTCAAACCCTTCATGGATTTCTCACCTCAAGAGCTTCCCAGCAGATGGGAACATGGTGTCATCCCCATCCCACAGTTGTGCTGCACGGTGAGGGCTCTGTGTGGGGGTCTGCACGGTTCTTGGTCCCCTCCCGACATTGGCAGGGCTGTGTCTGGCTGCCTTGGCACAGGCTGCGGCTCTGTGCCTGCTGCTGGCCCTGGCGCCTGGAGGAGTAGGGCGCTGGGAGGAAGACTCCTGCTCTGGCATCCCTGGGGGGGACCCAGGAGGTTCCCAGGATAGGAAGGGGCTGGGGAAAGCATGGAGAGGGGATGTCCCAGCCCGAAGTGGGAGATGACTGTGCCACCCACCTAGGTGCCCAGAGCCAGTGTGACAGCTGTGGGGATCGGTGCTGCTGGATGATGAAAGAGCAGCACCGGTTTCGGTGCCTGCAGGGTGGTGATGATCTGCTCGGCTGGCACTGGCTACATCATCTTCGTCATCCCCGCCCAGACGAGGCTACAGAGAGTGGTGGCACCAGGGGCCTGAGGGGCAGGACCTGGCAAACAGGCACAAAGGGTTTGCAAGAAGCTGGTGTTGAGGGGGTGGGGAGTTCCCCAGGTGGGGCAAGGGACAGGCAGGGATGGGCAGGGAGGCACACGTGCACCCACAGAGCTTTGGGATGGCATACAAGGCTGGGATTGGTGGTGCCGGGAGCTCTGCAGGACCGCGGCACATGGCACGGGTTGCCAAGAAGGGTCCTGCACCCAGCTGTCGGCTGCAGTCCCAGCCCACGCAGGGCCCGGCGTGGCGGCAGCAGATACGGGAAGCGTGTGCAGGAATGTTGTTTCTGTCTGGAACCCTTGAACAGAAGCAAAGAGGCTTCCAAGCCTCTGACGCAGAGCCGCTCCCTGCGCCAAGCGGCCCCGCACCTGGGACATGGTGCTGTACGGTGGGCTGGCGCTGACCGGGGCAACCGGTGCACGGTGTGCTGGGCATGGGGTGCTGCAGAGCCCAAAGGAGAGGAGCATGGCTGGGCTCGGGGTGCCACAGCCTGGGCACTGGGGCTGGCAGCTGTGGCTGCCCGGCTTGACTGGGGGCACGCTCCAGTGCTGTGCCCACCGATCCGGGAGTCTGGCTCTGCCGTGGTGGCCGTGGCACGGGTGCTTCCTGCCCTCAGCATGGGCCATGCTTCCCTGGTGGCCGGCTCTGGGCTCTCCCCGACCTGGTGCTGTCTCACTGGCACAAGATGCTGACTCCCTGCTGCTCTGCTTCCCCTTCCCATCACGCTCTGCCGCATCCGATGCCATCCACATGCCTGGGCCTGCCCTTCACTCCTGTGTCCCACCTGTCCCCTGCCCAGCTCTTTGGGCACCCAGATGTGAGGCAGTGGCTGGCAGCCTGGTGTCCCTTTGCTCCCCTGCTCCTCAATTCTCCTGCCACCTTTGCCACCCTGATGCACCCCACAGCTGTGGCTGTCGGTCCTCTCCCCTGGCTGGCCAGTGCTGCGCTCCCTCACCAACTGGTCCCTGCCCTGAACGGAGCTGGAGAGGGTGCAGGCCCAGCTCTGAGTGTCTCTGGCTCTGTCCAGTTCCCCCAAACTTTGCTTCTGGCCAGGCTGGCACCTCACAGCTGGAGACCTGCAGCTTCCTGTCCTGTCAGCCTCCGCCCTGGGCAGGGCTGCTGTCTCCCCCCCGGCAGCGATCTAGGCAGATGTCCGGCCCCAGTGGGGTCCTGGACTGGCTTCCCATGGGGGTCTTGCCATGGTGCCCGCCAGCATGAACCCTCACGCCATGAGTAAGGGCGTGGGAAGGGGCTGCGGTGGCTGTTCCTTCCCCTTTTGGCAGCAGCAGTGGTGACAGGGATCCTCGTGGCTCGGGCAGCCGCTGGGATGGAGGATGTCCACATAGGTTTTTCCATATCATTCGTCCTTACGGGGGCTCTGGGTGTACATGATGCCCCTGGGCAAACGCCGGCTGGACACAGCACCTGGCTGCTCCAGGAGTCCTTCTCCTGCCAGCTCACCACCACCCTCCTGTCCCACCAGTGGCAGCGGCTGCCCCGAGCATCCCTCCACGTGTGCCCGTGCCAAGGGATCCATGCCTCGATCAGCTCCCTGGCCTGGCCTTGCAGCTGAGCTGGCCAGGGCTGCCCCGCACGGGGCCAGGGCGGCCCATGGGGCTTGTGCCAGCAGCACAGACCCCATCCCTGTGGAGTTCCCCTGCCCAGCTCAGAGGCTGCCAGTGCTGCCAGATGCGGGGGTTTCCCTGCTGCCCCAGCCCTGCCCCAGCTCCCTGCGGAGCCTCCAGAGAGTCACCAGAAAATCCCCGCGCCAGTGCCAGGAGGAAGCTGGTGAGCGGGCTGTGAGTCAGTGGGAGAGGCTGGGCTGGGGGGCAGAGCTACAGCCCCCCGCCAGGACCCTGGCCACCAGGCTCGAGGCTGTTCAGGGCCATTGGCTGTGGACCCACCAGTGCACCCTGGAGCTGGGCAAGTGTGCCCTTGCTGGGACAGGCTGCGTGGTGTGTGGGGCCCTGGGTCCCGGCTCCTCCTGCCATTGCTTGTTCCAAGCCCCTGCTCTCCCCCGAGCCCTGGCCCTGCCAGCACTGCTCGGCTCTGCTGGGCTGTAGCTCTGCTCTTGGGGAGCCGCAGGTGGTGCCGTGGTGCCGCAGGTGGTGCCGTGGTGGTGCGACTGGTGCCATGGCAGTTTGCCCAGGCTGTGGGAGCTGTGGCTCCTGCACGTGGTGGAAATGAGGGATGGGCACAGCATGGGAAAGGCCCAGGGATCTGCCACAGCTCCGGGGAGGCCGAAGCTGGATCTGGTCCCACTGGCTGCACCCTAGAGACAGTGTCAGACATCCCCTCACTGCGCCTGTCCCAGGGCGGCGCCATCCCCTCGCAGGGGTGCTTTTGCTTCCAGCTCCTGCACCAGCTCCATGATATGAGATCCTGGCAGCCCAGAGAGCAGAGGATGCAGAGCAGTGCCTGGTCCCCACATGCCCCAGCAGCTGTTGGCTGTGGTGGGGGCCTCAGGACACCTCAGCAGAGCCCCGGCCTTGCCCCAGCCGTGGCCAGGCAGGAAGCACGGGGAGCTGCTGTGAAGCAGGGGCCATGCACAGGAGTGAGGGGTGGCCGGCTGGACCCTGCAGGGAGGGGGTGACCTGGCTGAGGGGTCCCTGGCCTGCATCCTGCCCGGCACCGGGGGCTGGACGTGTTAGTCACACCGGGGTGCAGGACAGAAGCTGCTTGTGGAGCAACTTCCTCTGCCTGGGAACCAGGGCTGCTCTTGCAGGGCTGCGGTGGGGAGTGAGGCAACCCCTCAATTTCTCAGCGCTGCTTCCTCCTGGTGAGGCTCCCGGGGCTCCTCGCGCCTGCCCGGCTGCGGCCCTGCTGCTGCATCCCACGGGCACCAGGTGCCCGTTGCAGCTTGACGCTCCCCTGCATATGGCTGGGCTGGGAGCAGGGCCATGGGACCTCGGCTGGGCAGGGAGGGGGTCCTGTGCCCGAGGTGAGCCCCCTCTTTGAGCCCATCCACCCCACATGGATGATGCTCCCCCAGGCATGAGCCCTCCCTGGGCATGGGGGCTCATCTGCAAGGGCTCAGGGCGGCACGGCCCCTCTCCCCTCACCATCCCCCAGCCTTGCAGGACACCAGCACAACCAGTTTGTCCTCTGGCTGGGCCAGGAGCTGTTTGTTCAGCTCAGCCAGAGCCGGGGTGACGCAGGGAGGGTTGGCTGAGGGGGCACAGCCTAGGGCTTTTGGGAGGCAGGAACATGGGGCACCAACAGCTTGGGAAGATTGTCCTCAGCTGAGGGCTCAGCGGGATCCCGGGGTTAGCGAGGGCTGGGGAGGGGGGACCTGACCTGGGACCTGTGTCTTGGGCAGCATCATTTTCTGCACTGGCCCTCCCGCCCCCCCCGGCTGACGCTGCGCCTTTCCCTCCATTCTGCCATCTGTTTCCTCTCGCTCCCCATCCCTGTTTGCTTTCCCCTTCACCACTCTCGTTCCCACAAGTGTCGGCACTTTGGGAGAAGCAGGAAAACACCATCCATCCCATGGCGAGGTTTGTGCTGTGCCAGGTGGGACCCTGAGTCAGCAGCGCCCTGTGGAGCAGCCAGCGGTGAGGACTGAGGACGGGGCACCCCAGTGTCCCACCGGCCCTGCCAGAGCATCCGCAGGCATGGTGGGGTTGCCTCACTCCCCACCGCAGGCAGGTGCTGCCCTGGTCCCGAGGGGCTCTGCCACGGGGACCCCTGTGCTGGGGACACTCTGCCTCACCATGTGTGGTGGGGGACATGGAGTCCCAGTGGGGGTCCAAGCTCTGGCACCTGGCTCCCAGGCAGGCGAGGTGCAGGCACCAGGGCTCTGGGCAGGGGGTCTCTTCCAGCTCTGCCCACACAGCCCTGGAACCCACCCAGACCCGCCCCTGCCCCGGTCTGGATCTGGTGGCATTGGCCCTTGATGTCACTGGTGTGGCGGCACGTCTCCGGGGTCCTGAGCACTCAGCCAGTCCCCCAGCTTCCGCAACCGCCAATGACCCCACAGCCACCATAGCGCTGGGGCTGGCAGGACAAAGCCCCTCGGTAGCCGAGCTGTGCCATGCCCGGCTGTGCCACCCGTCCTCATGCCTGGCGTGGGAAGGTGTTTAGTAAACAAGGTGATGAAACAGTTAAGGTAGAAACGGAGAAGCCTGAGTGAGCATTTCGTCACTGTGGGAAGGGAGCATGAGTTGGCGGTTGGGGGGTCTGAGGGTGACTCACTGCCCTCCCCACGACATAAATAGGAGCCGGAGCTCACTGCACCCAGAGCAAAGCGGTGGGGACCCAGCACAGCCACAGCCCTCCTGCCACCACCACCATGGCTCTGGTCCTCCTGGCCCCACTCGCCATGGGGCTGCTGGCCGTGTCCTGCTGTGCAGCCCCGCTCCAGAGCAAGCCACAGGCGGTTGTCACCTTCCCGGGGGAGCTGGTCAGCACCCTCTCGGACATGGAGCTGGCAAAGGTGAGGGGGACATGACCCCATGGCACCCTCCCGGCACCCAGGACCCCAATGGGCTCCTGGGGCAACAGCGTGGGGCTGCAGGCTGAGCTGGGGAGCTGCCTGTCGCCCCATGCCCCCTGACCCCAGCCTGGGCTGGCGTCAGGCACCGGTGGTCTGTGGTGGCCAGAACCACCCGAGCCCCCTCCTGCCTCGCTCAGCCCCTCCGGCTGCCTTTATCCCCAGAGCTACCTGCTGCGGTATGGCTACACCACGGAGGTGGAGGAGAAGACAAGCAACAAGCAGGTATCCCTGGGCAAGGCGCTGCGCAGGATGCAGAAGCAGCTGGGCCTGGAGGAGACAGGGCAGCTGGATGCTAACACACTGGAGGCCATGCGAGCCCCCCGCTGCGGCGTTCCTGATGTGGGAACCTTCCTCACCTTCGAGGGGGACCTCAAGTGGGACCACATGGACCTGACGTACCGGTGAGTCTCTACCTCAGATGACGGGGCCTCGTGCCCGCAAGGTGATGGTCCCCAAGGGATGGAGAAGGGTGCAAGAGCCAAGGCTGGGCAGCAGCCTCAGGCCAGCCTGCCAGCCCGGCCTCAGTGCTGCTGGCACAGCTGGGTCTCGGCACAGCCAGGGCCAAGCTAGCACAACAGCAGCATCTGCTCCCTGGCACGCGGGAGAGCATCTGAGCCCCAGCCTGAGGGTGGTGGCCAGCTCTGCCCGGCCATGCCAGTGCTGATGTCTCCTCCTGGCATGCGGGCACATCCCTGGCACACACCAGAGCAGGGTCACTCCGGCATCAGGAGCTGGGACCAGCAGTGCTGACCCCCTGCCTGTCCCTGTCAGGGTGATGAACTACTCCCCCGACCTGGACCGTGCCATCATTGATGATGCCTTCAAGCGGGCATTCAAAGTATGGAGCGATGTGACCCCTCTCACCTTCACCCAGATATACAGCGGCGAGGCAGACATCATGATCATGTTTGGCAGCCAAGGTGATGTCCCGTAGGGAGGCTTCGAGCCGGCTCAACTGTGGGGAGAGGGCTGGCAGTGTGCAATGCCCACAGGACCATCACCCTGTGTCCCCTGGGCCATGTCCCAGCATGTCTGGGGTCCCTCTGCCCCTACATGTGCCAGGGGTGTAGGGGCTCCTCTGGCAGGGCTGGCTCTGAGGGTGCTTGTCTCCACAGAGCATGGGGACGGGTACCCCTTTGATGGCAAGGACGGGCTTTTGGCCCATGCCTTTCCCCCAGGCCGGGGCATCCAGGGAGATGCCCACTTTGACGACGATGAGCTCTGGACGCTGGGAAATGGCATAGGTAAGGGCAGAGCTGGTGGGTCCAGGGGGGCCGATGGCAGCTGCCCCAGCCCTGTCGCTGATCCACCCCTCTGACAAGCAGTGGTGAAGACCCGCCACGGGAATGCCAACGGAGCCAACTGCCACTTCCCCTTCCTGTTTGAGGGCCACTCGTACTCCCAGTGCATCACAGAGGGACGCACAGACGGGCTGCCCTGGTGTGCCACCACTGCCAGCTACGACCGGGACAAGAAATATGGCTTCTGCCCCAGCGAATGTGAGTGGCAGCGGCCGCGGCTGCAGCCCCTGCCTGGCCTTGTGTGTGCCTGGGGCTGTCCTCACCCCTCCTCCTCCCGCAGTGCTCTACACCACCGGCGGCAACAGCGATGGGTCTCCCTGCGTCTTCCCCTTCATCTTCGAGGGCACCTCCTACAACACCTGCACCACCGACGGGCGCTCTGATGGCTACCGCTGGTGTGCCACCACCGCCAACTTCGACCAGGACAAGAAATATGGCTTCTGCCCCAACCGAGGTGCAAGCAGGGAGAGGGTCTATGGGGAGGGGATGCATGGGGTGGCTGGTCCCCAGCCATGGTGCGCAGACTGGGCGCCCAAGGGGTCCTGGGGCTGTCCCAGCTGGGGCCAGCCCCACTGATGCTGTGCTGCAGACACGGCGGTGATTGGCGGCAACTCCCAAGGAGACCCGTGCGTCTTCCCCTTCACCTTCCTGGGGCAGTCCTACAGCACCTGCACCAGCCAGGGCCGGCAGGACGGCAAGCTCTGGTGTGCCACCACCAGCAACTATGACACTGACAAGAAGTGGGGCTTCTGCCCAGACAGAGGTACTGGCCCCCAGTGGCACCCTCTGGCCCTGCACTGTGCTGCTTCCCTCAGGGGTCCCAGTCCCTGGTCGGTGTGTCCTGTACCACCGAGTGCTGAGGCTGGTGCTTTCCTCCAGGTTACAGTATCTTCCTGGTGGCTGCCCATGAGTTCGGGCACTCGCTGGGGCTGGACCACTCCAGTGTGCGTGAGGCCCTGATGTACCCCATGTACAGCTACATCCAAGACTTCCAGCTGCACCCAGATGATGTCCAGGGCATCCAGTACCTCTACGGTGAGCAGCTCTGCTGTGGCTGGACATGACAGGGGTCCCATGGCACTGCGCTGGCCCCCAGCGTCATGACCTCCCCTGTATTTGCTCAGGTCGTGGCTCTGGCCCCGAGCCCACCGCCCCTGCACCTGTGCCCACTGAGGAGCCCCAGCCCATGCCCACGGAGGCTGGCAGCACCTCCACCACTGAGGAGGAGGAGGAGACACGGGAGCCCACGGCCACACCTGTTCCCGTGGACCCCAGCCGGGACGCCTGCATGGAGAAGGACTTTGATGCAATCACGGAGATTAACGGGGAGCTGCATTTCTTCAAGAATGGGTGAGCGACAGCTCCTGGTGCCTCCTGCCCTGGCGAGTGCCAGGGTAATGAGGGGGTGTGGGGGGACACGAGGTCATGCTGGGGGTGTGGAGGGGCACGGGGCCATGCCAGGCCAAGGTTATCAAGACAGCTGACCTTCCCCACCAGGAAATACTGGACCCACTCACCCTTCTGGAAGTCAGGCATCCAGGGCGCCTTCTCGATGGTGGACACCTGGCCCGGCATCCCGGCTGTCATTGATGCTGCATTCCAGGATCTGCTCACCAAGAGGGTCTTCTTCTTCGCTGGTGAGCTCTGCCCCTGCTGCCCTTGGGGCCCTGGTGCCATCAGCGTCATGAGGAGCCTGGTTCTGCCCTGGCACCCTCGGGGCTGGCTGACACCCGTGCTCTCTCCCACCGGCAGGTCGGCAGTTCTGGGTGTTTTCTGGCAAGAACGTGCTGGGCCCCCGGAGTACTGAGAAGCTGGGCATTGGGAAGGGAGCCGGACGCATCTCTGGGGCCCTGCAGCGTGGCCGTGGCAAAGTGCTGCTCTTCAGTGGGGAGAGCTACTGGAGGTGAGTGGGACTGTATGGCTACCGCAGCACCCGCCAGCTCCCCGGTGAGGGGCTGGGACGGAGGGTTCCTGGCAGCCCTCGGCACCACTCTGCTCTCCCTGCAGGCTGGATGTGAAGGTCCAGAGGGTGGACAAGGGCTACCCCCGCACCACCGATGATGTCTTCACTGGCGTTCCCCTGGATGCGCACAATGTCTTCCTCTACCAAGGTGAGTGGGGACCTGGTGGGTGGGGGCCATGCCGTCACTCCTGGGCTGCCCAAGCTTCTCGAGGGCAGGGGCTGAGCACCCCGGTGCTGGGCTATGGATGCTCATGGGTGCAGGGAATGGTCCCGGTGCAGGGCATGCCATCAGCCCCGGTGTGTCCCTGGGATGGAGCTGGCTGGGCCTTGGCAAGGGACGTCTGCTGGGGCCAGATGTCTGTGTGCCTGAACTGCTCGAGCAGCTGCCAGGATAGCTCCTGGCACAGCCACCCTCCTGCTGACCCTCTGTTCCCTCTGCCTCGCTCCTCACCCAGACAAGTACCACTTCTGCCGGGGCAGCTTCTACTGGAGGATGACACCACGTTACCAGGTGGACCGGGTGGGCTACGTCAAGTACGACATCCTGCAGTGCCCCCAGCACTGAGGAACCCACTGGCCACCCGGCTCTGGCCGACACGCCGCTCCCTGCCCATTGCTCCTGGCCCCCAGGCTCTGGTCCTGCAGCCTGATCCTCAGGGTGCCGGGGCCGCGCAGCCTCATGGCCGTGGGGCAGCCGTCGGCGAGGTGGGGGCTTCGCCGTCTGCCCAGTGGGAAGATGCAGGAGTCCTGGGGTCGCCCCTGCAGAGCTGCTGGGCCTGGGGAGCCCCAGTTGGGAGCAGGACTCTGGCTACAGCCGGCACCGTGCCACCAGCTCCGCCGCGCTGAGGCGTTTGCCTGGTGCAAACCGCACATGGATTTGGAACGACTTCATGTTTTCCCTGAGCCAGCCGGGCTGGGCCGTGCTGGGCTCCGCGGGGAGCTGGGCCCGGGGGCTCGGCCGGGGTGGGGGCACAGGCTCGGCCTCGCTCCTGCCCATCGCCCACTCCAGCAGTCCCCATCTGCCTGTTTTTAATAAAGTCGATCCTTTGGACATAACCTCTGAGCGTTCATCACCAAGTCGATCCACCACGCGGTTAACTCCGAGGTCCCCCGGGATGGAGGGGGTGGGTGTCGGTGAGGAGGGGGCTGCTGGGTGGGGGGCTGCAGTCAACCCCCCCGTTCTTCTGGGGCCTCTGGGGTCCCTCTGGGACACTGAGTCCCACCGGGGAGGACATCCCTCGGACCCTCGGTCCCAACATCCCCCGTCACCAGCTCCTCATACCCCTCCACCCTCCAGAGCACCCCTGGCCCCAGCTCCCCCATAGCCCGCCGGCCCCGGGCCATGCACCGGCGCCGAGGCACCGGCGTTAGCCACAGGCTGGGGCTCGGCGTGCGGCCGGACCCCCCCGCGCCGCCCTGCCCCGCGGCGGGGCCGGGGCCGTGTCCGGGGGCTGCCCGGGGCCGGGGCAGGGCGGGGCGGCCGCAGCCCCGGGGCTGTAATTAGCTGTAATTAGTGGCCGCGGCTCCGCGCAGGGCAGAGCGTGGCCCCGGCCTGACCCGTCCCGGCGGGGTCCGGTCCCAGCACCCCCGGTGCGGAGCGGAGCAGCCCGCGGTCCGTCCCGCCAGGCCGGGCCGGGCCGGGCCGAGCCGAGCCGAGCGTAGCCTAGCCTAGCCAAGCTAAGCCGAGCTTTACCAAGCCGAGCTTTACCAAGCCGAGCCGTGCCCGCCGATCCGCGCCGCGCCAGGCGGGCAGGGCGGGGGCGGCGCGGCGGGCGGCGCCGCGGGCACTAGGACCCCGGTCAGCGCCCGGCGGGGCC